>LSSL01000707.1:0-16098 GCA_001953115.1 Smittium mucronatum | reverse complement strand
TGTAAGTTAATTGATATTAGGGCTTATTTTTATAAGATTAATTGAATGGTTAAAACTTAATCAAGAAAAAGAGATATTTCGAGTCTATTAATTAACGTAATGGTTCATAAATTAATAGATGCTTGAAATAAGAATACGAATAGGTATTGATAAATTTATGAGGCATTAAATAATTAGTTAAATTTGATGTTTGCGCAAATTGTACTAATTAATAGCAATTTTTTTTTAGTGATACGATAAATTACTTATAAAGATCAAGAATTACAGAATTGGTCTTTTTTAACGAATAAGCTTTATTAAAAAAATGAAAAAACAAGCTTTTAAGAAATAGAAGGATTTGATTTCTTTAATTGGCCATTTATATATTTATGAGTACATAAAGTAGATAATTTCTCTAATATAGTTTTAAGAATTTTAACAGAATTAGAGCCTTACTTATAAAATGAAATGCTTAAGCAAACTTCTTTATAAAAAGCAAATACTCTTATTTACAAAATTTAACGAGAATAAGCCACTGTTACTAGGATCAAATTTTAACTCTAGAATGCATATCCTAGATAAAAAAATCCAGAAGTTTACTACATAGGATAGTAGAGGAGTGAAGATTCGGGGAAGAGATAATTATTTATCATTGAAAAAAAATCGCAATTTAAGTGTTTATCTTTACTATATATTTTTTTTCAATATATCAAATACACAATGGATTTATATTAATAAATTTTTTTTGATTAATTATATTAAAATATCAGAGATAATATGTTTAGATTAACATAATGAGCTCTAGATAAGGGTAAATTTAATCACAAAGTTCAAATCATTTTACTATGATGTATATAATGTTGCGCTAGCGTATAAAATAAAGTGGGATGAACCCTTTAATATAACAAAAAAATTACCACAGTCATTAGAGCTAAATAATTTTATTTCTGGATAGTCTTTAAGTATAATCTGTCGAGCTTCGTAATAATTTTTTACGTGAGTTTATAATTAACATTTTATACTTTTTCTAAATTGTTTTCAACGTTTTTATTAGAATAATGGTAAATAATTAAAGGATTTAAAACATCTAAATTTTTTTTCAATCTCTCAAAATGCTAGTATTTTATTTTTATTTTTGGTCTTCTGCTTCTTTTTCTTTTTTTTACCATAAACTCAACGTCGATAATAGTAAGCTTTTCTTTGATTTTAAAGTAGAAATAGATGTGAACGCATTTATATCTTTTCAAAAAATTGACAGATAAGCATGTCACATCTCTGAAAGATTTTAGCTCCTTCTTTAATAATGCTTTCAGAAACAAAGATATATGCTGAATAAGTTGAACAAAGCTTTGATAGCCCTTAATTGTTATTCTTGAGATTATTTCTGGATCCAAATTACTTTCTTGTTTTATTAATATTTTTTCAGAAGTTTCATTTTGTCTGATCGCATGGGTACAGAACTGGGTATTATAGGAGATATCGTCACATTGATAGGTTATTTTATTTAGTAATGGAGGTCCCTCTTTATTTAAATATTTTAATATCCCTATTAACCTGGGAATAATTCGTAAAATTCTCGGTGATTTCCAATAAAAGTATTTGGTTTCGAAATCCAAATTAAGCCCCTCCAAACAATTTTTTTTTGCTTGGTGCGAATAATCCTATACCTTTATACCATTAAAGTTTTTTTCGCGGTAGAAATTATATAGGAATTTTACCATATCTTCATTCTCTTCAAAATATTGATATTTTAAAAAAAACAGTGTTCAATGTAGGTCAAATATTTTTCTATTTTGAGCTGTTTTTATTTTGAACTGGTTGAATTTATTTTTTTTCAGAAAAAGAAGAGTTAAATTTAACAATATTTTTTTTCATGTTCCTTCTATAGTGAGTACAACAGTTTTTTTTTTGGTTTCTGTAATAAATTTTCTTATCGCGCTTGAGATACTTGGAACAGAATCAACTATTAGATTTTATGATATGAAATTAACTCTACCGCTTCTGAAGACTTCATTTATTTTATGGGAAATACATCTGAAATAATCTTCAATTTCATCTTCTGTTAGTCCCAATGCAACGGGTGAAATTTTTCTGTTATTGTAGCTTTTAGCTATTTCAAAAACTGGATATCCAATATCATTTAATTTGTAAATTTCATCTAAAAAAATATTTTTAGGATAACTGAAACTTGAAATAAGGCTTCTGTTACTTTTTAGACTTTTCTATCCATCTTGGGTGATGTTATAATCTAAAATCAAATCGTTACATATATTTGAATTTCTATTAATTTCATCGCACATAATTTTCAATTCAGAAAAAGTCATGATCCCGTTAATTTTATTTTTTCTGTTTATATAGGAAATAGAAGAATAAACATTTCTATGTTCTGCATTGATGCCTCTTTCTAATAAAATTTTCTTAATACCACATGGTTTTCTAATTCCTTCATAATTTTTTTTTATTTTTTTTGTCAATGATATAGAACTTTCCGTTTTTAAATAAGCTTCTTTGTGTTTGTCTGAAGTAATAATCCTTTTTAAGAGTCTTAAATTTTAGCTTGATATTTTCATTTCTGTAGTGCAATTTCTTTTTTTCTAGATTTTGCAATGGTAGTAATCTACGCTGTGCTCCTTTTAGTTTATTTGTTTTTTGTATAGACCACTCTTTTTCATGTTATTCACCATAGTTTAAAACATTTTCAACTTCAAACCAACACGAAATTTTAGAGGTATAAACTAAATGTTTTATTTTTTTCTAAAAAAAAAATCGAAGATTTATTTGTGTAATTAAATTGATGTTTTGGTGAGAGGAATTTAAACGAGTATTGAATACGATTATCAAACTTATTAATACTTGTATGTATAACACAATTCCATGAATATTTGCATACTAACATTTCGTCTACTTTTTCTACCTATCATTTTACATTATTAAGTTTGTATTGACAAATGGAATTTGATTATTTCTTATTATTATGCATCAAAAAATTTAAATCTTAATTCTCTCTATTTATCGGTAAAAAAGTATTCGAGCTGTCCATTATGTGAATTGGTGGTATGCAATTGTCCTGACACCGTATAACACCGATAAAAAAATTCTAAAGCACATTGGCTATACTCTGTTAATATACCATTTAGCCTTCATTTTTTTTATTGCAAAAATGCAAACAAAATAAGGCGCTTAAAAAAAAGCCAAAATAAATTTACTATTGAAAATTTTTAATTTTTTTGAGGATTTTTACAAAAATTCATTTGTGAAATTTTTTTATTAGTTTTAATTTTTCTGGTTTGTATAAATTTTTTTGACTATTACACATTTTGTCTCTTTATTTGTCATTCTGTAGTTTCATTAATGCCAAACACCAACTTTCACACAAATTTCAAGCCATTTGATCATTAAATCCAAGCTGTTTTTCTCGAATATTTTTTTGAAATATTTTATTTTATGCAAAAGACCAAATTTTTTGAAGTATTATCAACTGGGCCTATTTTTATGCAACTCATGTTTATTTATATAAACGATTGCTAATTTTGCTATATTTTTGAGTTATTAGTATCAATAAATTAAGTGTAAATTTTTTGAAATGATTTTTTTTGAGTATAAAGAAGTTTATAGAATAAAACTTTATAAAATAATTGTCTTTTGGAGTTAAAATTTAAATCCAGACCCAAAAAAATGAAAAATTTGAGGTTATTATATTAATATATATTCAACATAATTAAATACAGTTTTATGTTTGCTTCATCTGGCCTATTTGATGGAATTAAAACTTAAATTGTTTAATTTGAGTACAAAAATTTCCACTTTTAGATTCTATAATATGAAATATAATTAGCTATCTTTTAATGGTAAGATTTTGAATAATTATATTCTCGTAATGGTGTAATGACGCCGATTTTAAATCCGAGATATATGTAGTTTTTTGGCTGAATACAGCCCGTATATGAAAGCCCTCCCGATTTTATTTTATTTCATATTAAATATCTTTTTAGTTTTAAATTAAATTAATTTTCAGAGAATAATATAGAAATTAGACCTTGCAACAATGCTCTTTTTTGAAGAGAAATATAAAAATGATATTTAAAAGTATTAAGAGTTGAATTTATGACGTAAATTATAAAAATGTATTACTAAAATATGTGTTTGTCTAATCGCGTATATAATAGCTCCGTAGTTTGAATACACTTTGTATCCAATTTTTTTCGAATAAAAGAAAAGTAAAAAAATCCGTAGATAAAATGTTAATATACTTTAAAACTTTATTTATTCATGGTTTATGAGATTTATTAATTATTATGTCACAAAAAAGAGAATCACAAATTTAAACATAAACCTTTGAAAATCCTCCACTTTACACTAGTCTTTGATTGAATTTATACTTGCCTGCTAGGTTCATAATACCATTTTAAAAAAAATTAAGCCTTATAAAACTAGGTAGTATAGGTTTTGGAAAAAAAATATCGTTAATTTTCCTGCCTAAAAAAGGTGATTTTGTGTCAAATATTCTTAGTTTTTTTACTTATTTGATCTCAAATAAAACACTTTAACTGTAACATAATTTTTTTTGTATTAAATTTATTCTTAATCTATTTAAAATCCGGTAAAAAGTCGGAAATTAGGTGTATAATTATAATTATTCACTAAGAATATATAATCAAGACTAATTCTTATCATATGAAGTTGATTTGAATTGTATTCGCTTTTCACAATTTATAATATTTTCATTGTTTAAATATCGCTTAACTATATTATAATCCCATATCTCAAATTCTAAATACTATTTCAAAATTTCTTTTCATTGTTAGCGACAATACAACACATCTAATCTTTATTAAGAGATAAGATAATGCTAAAACAAATTTCCCTAATAATTGACTTCAATATAATAAAAAAAAAATTGGTCTATATATTATTTGATACTTCTATATACTCTAAAAAACTCAGTTGAAAAATCTTTACTCTCAATTTATTGATACAAATAACCCAAAACTACCTAAAAATTAGCTCTCTGTTATTTTTTAGTTTATACAGACGTGAGTTGCATAAAAATAATCTCATTCGAGAATAATTAGCAAAATTTAGTTTTTATCATCCAATAAAATATTTCGAAAAAATCATAGAGAAAAACAATTTGGTTTAATACCGAATTGATGGGAATTTTTATGGGAATAAATTTATTTGGCTTTGATTTGTCCAAATTGGCTTAGAAAAAAATTAAGAGGCTTGTGAAAAAATAAAGGCTCGGATAAAAATAAAATAGCCACGTTTTAATATTTAACCCCACTTAAAACCTACCACTTATCACTAAAATCTTAGCTTCGCCAAAAAAATTTCAATTTGTTTATTGATTATTTTTTTGAAAATTGATTTAAATTTAATCTTTTCAGGATATTCAATAAATTGAACCCTAATATGCATATATATATGAGTATGGTTTTTGGTATTAATATAGAATATCAAGTCCGCGGCAGGCTTTTTTTAAAGAAAATTCATAATGACTTTCTAAACAAAAAATTATGATCAAAAAAAAAATCTAAATAAATTTCAAATAATGTCATTGGCTATAGAAAAAGGAATTATAGTTCTCAGTAACTTTGAAAATGTGAAAAATATTCATAATATCTGTATCTAAATACTTAATAAAATCGAATAATATATGAACTAAAAAACTTATAGAGCATCGTATTAATCGCATTTTCATCAAAATATAATACTTTTGACACGTTCTTATAACCGAATATCGTCAAATATCTAAAATCGAGTGGACTTTGCGTTATTTTTGAAGCTCTTGATAAAATTTAAAATCACAAAGAATTTAGAAATAATAATAGTACATGCATTTATTTCAAGCTTTTACAGGATATTTTATATGGTTATCCCGGTTTTTTTTATTAAGGTATTTTGACATGAGGACTGATAAGATATACTATATTTTTAATATATTTCAACATTTCATCACGTTTGAAAAATGGTGGTATAGTTTTGATATGTAAATAACTAGACGTAGAAGACCATAAGTTTAGATGATTACATTTTATAAATTTAACTCAATTGTTAATAAAATAAGATATTTTGTAAAATATGCATTTCAAATACTCATTTTAGAGTTTTCTGTAATACTGATAACTATTATCATCTTAGTATTTATAGTTTTTTTCTCTGTAAATAGATATTAAATCCTCAAAAGTGCCCTTAAAAACTATAAGGGCCAGTTATTTTCACAAAAAGAGCATTTATTTTGATATTTGTAATTTATTCGTCTTTATTAAATTGAATCAATTTCTTTCTGAAGGCTTAAAATATAATTTCCAACTGTATTGATATTGGAAATTTTTTTCCTCTGTTAACATCAAAAAAAAAATTCATCAATAAATCGCATATTAAGGGGATATTCATTAATTAAATTGATCCAATTGGACCTTACTATGTGTTTTTGCATCTTTCTTTATTAAAATACCGAAATTAAAAATTATACCATATGATTTGTAAGCATTATACTTAATATAGTGGTCATATTAAGTGTTATCATCTTTTATTGGATAGTGCGCCGAGCTTTCAAAAACCAACTAAAATTCTTTTTAAAATAAGTGAAACTAAAAGAAATTGGAATATTCGTCGAAAGTACCGAATATTTTATCCATATCATTTTTTCTTTTGCGACGGTATTTTGCCTGCTTGAAAGATTTTCTTTTTTTTTTTCAAATGTTAACCTTTTCGCGGATATTGAATATATAACAATTATTACAGAGGCTTTATAATTATTTAAAACCCTATCTGAAAAGTTGAAACAGTTATTGTTTGAAAGAGCTAAATTTAAGGAGCCTGAGGACCATTTCTTAATGACAAAAAATCCAGTTAAGAATCTCCGAGTCTACCCAGAGATCGTCGATTATATTCCCACTATAAAGGGAGATTTTTTTCGCACACCTCTGACAGAGGAAGAGTTAAAGAACGCGATATAAGAGTGTTCAACAAGTATTTGTATTAACTACCAGACACCGCAGCTAAACGATTCAGTATATGTGGCAGTAAGGAAAGTAGACGCTACCCTACATGGAATAAAGATAGCACTAGTCCAAGCTAAAGAACCTATTGATTAATACGTGTACCTCAGGATCCAAGAAACTCCTGGGCTCACATTTGATGACCCAAAAATTCGATTTTCCAATACTATGAGGGTCCTATTGACGGAAATTGCCGCATCTGTCACAAAAGTTCGATTAGAAAACCTTCATAAATAAACTGACTCTCCGGGAAAACCAATTCAGCTTATCGAGTCAGACACTAACCCGCTTACAGATCAGGAAAAACTTGATTCCTTGATTTCCAGCTAAAAACCTGAGAAACGATCCAGGATTCTCAAGCCCTTTCACAGGCACCAGTATGTTGTTAATCAAAATTTTCCCTTCAGCAAACCTGTTACGTCACAAAGCCCCGACGCTATAATTCCAACCGTTGCCATTATCAACCTCTCGCAACAACAAATTTCTGCATTATAAGACCAGGGCACTAGCAAGGAATTCAGTAGGGAACTCAACCGTCCCCGCAGTAGGGGATAACCTCGAAATGTTCAAATAAGCTTGAGAAAAGCTAAAAAACGATTAATTAACCCGAGAAATTGCCGATAAGAGTTTCAGAATCCTTTTTGGAATCCGAAGCTAACCACAGCTTCTGAGGATAACCGAAATTTTTTTGTGTGGTGCAAAATCGCTTGGAGGGTTTAAAGCCGTAAAAGAAGGCTCGCCACTACAAAAATTACTTTTTTTGGTTTGAGGATGAGGCCGTCGCAGACCCGCAAGCTTCAGCTCGAAACAGCGCCGCTGCTAACGCTGCATCCATTGTGCAGAAAGCTGAAGATCACCCCAGAGACCTGCGAGACTCTGTGAGAAGAATTATCATCATTTTTGTCTATGAAAGCGATATAATAAGATCGGTTCAAAGAGCCTTGACTCTACAGAAACCTTTTATTTATTTCGAAATAAAGCAGGCAGCCTTAGAACAGTATTGGAATTTAGGGGCTTAAATACACATTTAAAAAGAATAAACTTCAAGATGGAGTTTCCCTCCTCGATATTTCGACCAATACGCAAGAAAAATTACATAGCACCTCTAGATATAAAGGATTCTTTCATGAATATACTCATACACGAAACTTAAAAGAGATTCTTGCTTGTTATTCTGAAAAGGAAGGACCTATCATTTATGTTTGCTCCCCTTTGGTCTCTTGTTGAGCCCACACACTTTTATGAATGTCCTTTGCAAAGTGTTATCATGAGCGAGAGCGAAAGGAATAAGAGCTCTAGCTTACTCAGACGACCTCATTATAATCGGTGAATCAACGGATCAATGTCTTATGAACATAAACCTGGTAAATACCAAGTTTTTGGAAATAGGATACAAGATAAAACAAGAAAAATCAGTTCTAGTATCTTTTCAGAACATAACACATCTTTTAATTGTTATAAATTTACGAAAGATAACTCATAAGATACACCCTTCAAAGATCAGGGACTTGAGAAGAAAGGCACCAAAAATTTTGAAAGTATGAGTAACGAAATTTTCATGTCTTAAGAGCTTCATTGGGAAGGTGCAAGTAATGTCAGTAGCCCTTCTCCCAAGGATATTTATTTTGAGGAAACCTATATAATTAAAGAAAAATTGCCTTTCAAAAACTTGAAAATGGAAATCGATTCTGACTCTAACAAAAATCGCGATCCAAAATTTGATATTTTGGATACATAAATTGAAAGCATGGAATAATCTCTCTTTTCTATCAGAAAATCTAGATATAGAGATTTTCACTGATTCCAGTGACACAACATGGAGTATCGTTGTGGGATCCAAATCTTACTCATGAAAATGGAATCCACCGGAGAATTGATGAAAATCAACGCCAAATAATTAATAACGGTATTTTTTGCACTGAGAATCAAAAATTTTGTCGGGAGATCGGTATTAGTCTATCCAGACAATAAAAAGACACATTCTTACAAAAAAAAATTCGGTGGGTCAGCCTCCTCAGTTTTATTAGAGATCTCGGAACGAATATAGAAACATATCCACGAGACAAATACTCGTCTAAATGTTACATGCATCACATCTGTGATAAACCCCTCAGATTCTCCAAGCAATTTTGCTGCTCAGATAGAATGGTATATTTCTGGCTAAACACTCAAATTGATCACTGTTTTGCACGAGAAAAAATATGTAGACCTGTTTGCATTGAGTTCCAACTAATAATTAGTAAAATTATACAGCTGGTTCCTCAAAAAAATATCACTAGGCCAGAATCATCTTATTCACATCTGTACGGAGTGGCGAAACTCCTACTTCTGTCCAAAATTGAATCTAATATCCCAACTGTTCTGCGATGTGAGAAGGTAAAATCTTACCATTACTCTAACCAATACATTGTGGAAGACTGCAATATGGTACCCAGACCTTCTGTAGCCCTCGATAGAACAACCATTACTGCTTTAGAAAATGGCGGTGGTTCTATATCCAAAAAGTGGAAAATATCCACTTTCCAACAACAAGACTTGGTGTCTAATGGCTTGGAGGATCAGCGGGGCATCCTCAAAGCCAAAGGTCTCACTGATATTGCCATTTCCATTATACTTTCAAACCAGTGAACAGAAAAGCATGGATCCAGATACGATTCTACGCAAAATAAATTTTTATATTGGCACATCAGTAATAACAACGGATCAAAGGTGCAAGTGACCCATATTTTAAGCCATTTAGCAATGATATTTTCGACAAGAAATCTCGGTGTAAATACGATCAAAGCCTCAAGATCGGCTATAATGAGTTTTTTATCGGATTCATAAGCTTTAGAAAACGCACCATGCTTCAAAAAAAATTCTTAATACCATCAGCAAAACTGAATTAAAGCCATTTTTTAGACCCAAAATTGATATTTCACCAGTAATATCAAAACTGAAGAATTTGGAATAACTGAGGACTTGGAGATTCCTCATCTAACTTCAAAAGCGTTTTGTGTATTAGTGATATACGAATTTATAAAGAGAGCGACATTCATCGGGTGGATGGCTTTAAAACCACTATTGAAAATGGAATGCTGAAATTAGTTGTAGTGGCTCCCAAGGAGATGCTTAAAGGTAATTCTTTAGAGCGACCGTGTGAAATTAATCAACACCCTGACCTCATACTATGCTCAGTAGTAGCATATTTTGTTTACAGAAAAAAGGTAGCTCACAAACTGTGTACAACACCACACGCCAAAAATAGCGATTTTATCATATAAATATTATTCAGGCACAATAAGAACCACGACCTACCGCTATCAGTGTATATTATTACAAGGACTATACACACCCTTTAGGTGCTTATTCCATGCCCCTCAAATACCCCCATGCCGAAGGCACGGATAATTGGAGCGACATTAGCAGCAATATCAGGGATATCAGCGGATAATATGGTCTTCAGGCGTTCTGGTCGAATTACGATATTTTCGACACTTATTACCGCCTCAATCGTGGCACCAAAACTAATATCACTGTTGCAGTGCTACCTCTGGGTTAACTTAATATGTCCACCCTGAGAAGTATAATTTATAATTGATTGAGCCCTTTAGGTAAAAGATTAATTAACATTATATGAATATTGTGGTCATATTAAGTCCTGCTCACCAGCACAAATACCTTTGTAAAAGATGATAAGGATAGCATATTCAGTACTTTCGACGGATATCATAATTTCTTAAAGTTTCAAGTATTTAAAAAAGGGTTTTAATTGGTTTTTGAAAGCTCAGTGCATTATCCAATAAAAGATTATAACACTTAATATGACCACACTATTCATATAATGTTAATTAATCTAATAAGATAAATCAAAATAAACCATATCTTTTATTTTTTTTACTACACAGGATCTAAAGTTCGTTTTCACGATAATCTTTATCATCTTTTATATCGCAAAAGTACACTACTAAGCTATAAATAAAATTTTCAAAGTAAAGGTTAAGAAATAAAATATTATTTTATTATTTTATTATTTTATTTTGGACTCTTTAATAAAATTTAAACAAAACACTTATCACAATAAAACTGATAGAATGAATGAAGAAATAACAACACTGCTAAAGATTTTTTGGCTAAACTTGATCCTCTCTACGTACCGGATTAGAATAAACTCTCAAAATCTCCTGAATGAAGGCCTTGAAGATCAACACTTAACAGCTAGACCCATTGCTCTTGAACTTGCGCAGTAATCAGAGCTCATAGAATCGCGCCCCACTATAAGGAATGATTTCTTTGGATCTGATATGTTGGATGAAGAAAAGGGAACCTTGTTTTATAGCTGCCCAAGAAATTCAGATAGACTACACATTTCCTTTAATAAATAAGAGAGTCAGAACTATTGCCGAGAAGAAAGATGCTACCCTAATAGATATTCAGAAAAAAATTGCAAACTTAATGAGGCCAATAGATCTACCTTTCACCAAATCATCTAATTGCAGTATCAAGGATGCAGTCATATACAGCTATAGACTTTGCGCTCTCAATTAGAATAGTCTTAACTGATCTAGCAACACATATAACACAGTTGCATTTAGACAAAGCATACTTTTGTCGATTTTTTATAGGAAAAGCCTCCAGAGTAAAAGGAACTTCAGTTAAGCTATTAATAGACACAAGGGCCTAAAATGAGGCTTTTCTGGCAGCCACCGCTACAAAACCAAAACTCTTTGGGCGTCCCTTTCTCCTCTTCAAAAAAGCGCAGTTCTTTCAATCAAATACACTCACTAATCAGATGGAACAAAACTTTACTCCACAGCAGCCATATTACTCCCATTATAAACATCCAAAGTCACGGGGGTTTTGTGGAAAGGGAAGATAGCGATGGGAGGAGGGGCTGAAAACCAGTAGGCGGTCACCTTTTCCTATCTCAAAAAGCATGAGAAATACTTTCCTAAGATCTCTTGGTACAAGAAACTAAAAAAAATGGATATAATATCCCGTTTCAAAAGCATTAATTTCTCACAATGTACCCAAATGAGAACAAAAATAAGTTTTGACTCAAAAAAAAGCCCCTCTAAGGGTCAAATATCTTGCCGTGGTTTAGGGGCTTAATAGTGTAGTTTTAGAAGTACACTAGACCAAAATTCACACTGCATTGTACTATTCTTGGTTAGGAATAGTGGAGACAGCGCACAGTGATTCGGAGGACAGTGATTCCAGAGGAGGACCATCTAGAAACAGGCGGAACCGATCATTTAGCACAGCTGAGACATAGTCTAGTGCACAAGTCCAGCGTTCGACAGTCAGACGGATCTCAGAGTCTAACAGCTATTTGTAGGAAAGCCATGTCGATCAATCCCACGTTTGGGTAGGAGCCTAATTTTATTAATCTTATTAGAAGTAGACTCTGACTAGGAGCTCAGTAGATTCAATGAACTATTGTTCATTGACAAAGAGCTTAATTTTTGACTGCTAGTAACCTCAGTCATACACCTATTTGAAGCAATGCCAGGGGGGGTCTTTCGGTTGGTAGATTGAACCCCTTTCCCGTAGGTACGCAGCCGGTAGTCCGGCAGATGAGCTTATTGTAGATATGGTAATAGTCTTTTCTATATGCTTTTTCTTTTTTTCATATTTTTTAGTATAGTTTTTAACGACGTTATCTTATAATAAAATTCCGTGATACAAAAAAAAAAGACTCAAAAAAAGCTCTAGCCATTCAGTCGAAGATAATTTCTTTGCTGTAGAAGAGAGAAACATAAAAAGCGATCAAACATTACACCAGGGTTCCATTCAAGTCTTTTTACAATCGCAAGGAAAATAGATAAGCTCAGACCAGCTCTAGATTTGCGTGGGTTGAAAAAAACCACAATGAAAAAGAATTTCAAGATGGAGACATATCTTTCAATTTATACAATTCTCGGAATAAAAGACTATATGGCCAGCATAGATCTGGAGGATTAGTTTATACACTTTTTAATGAATCAATCACGCAGGAAATTATCGAGATTTCGAAGGAGGAAAAAGAAGTACCAATATAGGGTTCTGCATTTTTGTATTTTGCTAAGCCTATTCGCTTTCACAGAGATACTCCGCTCAATAATAAAATGATCTCGCAGAAGAGGTGTGATAATTTCAATATACCTGGATGATATTCTTAAAATCGGGTAGACAAGGGAGATATGCCAAAAGAACATTTCATTAATATCAAAGAAATTAACTGTGCTGTGATATTGCATAAACCAGAAAAAGTCGACAGTTATACCATATCAGTTAATTAATCGCCTGGGGATGAGTACAAATACAAATAAAATTTCTTTGAAGGCGCCTCAATCAAAAATTAAGCTTCTTCTGAAGGAGGCGAATTCATTAATCAGAAAGGGATTGACTACTCTAAATAATTTGGCAAGCTTTATAGGAAAAGTTCAGGCTTTGGACGTTGCAATACTCCCTGGAAGGCTGATACTAAGGCACCTTTTTAATTCTAGAAATATTACCTAAAATATAAAAAAAAGCGTGAACATCTGTGATAATTATCACCCCCTTTGTTATGGAGAACACTTTGTGATGGAAATAATGCCTTAAAAAATGGAACAGTCAATTATTTCTACCGAAAACCCCCGAAATAAAAATATTAACGGATTCCTGGGACACAGGGTGGTGAATTTTTATAGGCCCTTATACTTATTCTGGTTCCTGGGACAAGAAAAAAAAATTTTCTTCATATAAATGACAAATAATTTTTAGTTATTATATTCACTATGAAACTACCCAATACTGTTGGGAAATCTGTAAAAACATTCTTTGAAAACACTAAGACTGTGTCCTATTTAAGGAAATTCGGTGGTTCTTATTCCGTTTCATTTCTCCTTATTTTTTAACAACTGCGGCACCATTGCTTAAATACAGTAACAAGACCTCAAGCGGTATTCGTACCATCAATTGTAAATCGGGCAAACGCTTCACCTCGTCTCACTTCACAGAAGGAATGGTTTCTTTCAAAAGGAATTATCCACAAGCTGACCTCAATTTAGGATATTTATAAAATAGAAATCTTTTCAAGCACGGAGTACAATCACCTTCGAATTATTACTCTTGGTTCAAGGTAAAAAAATATTAGCTATTAACTCCTTAATTTGGAATTGGAATCAATGGACAGCCTCATCTGCTATCTTCCAGTGAACCTTATATAAAGTTTAATCCTGAAAGTGATAAGAAGAAGTTGCGAAAATAACGCCAATAATTTCACATTGGCCATCAATATTCTGTTTTTTAGACTTAAAACAACTATAAATATGCCAAACAATAAAAAAACACTCAAAATTTTTTGTCTCCGAACCGAAAACCGGAAAGTCGCAGTTTTCTACGAACAAGTAGTGGTATCTGGCGGCTTGGAACATGAAAAGCACCTTCTCAAGACCAAAAGTCTCTATCCGTAAACTATAGAAACCATAAATTCAATAAATAGATCATAAACAATAGAATCCGGATATAGCAAGATTTAAAACGGTTTCATCAAATATAGAAATCAATATAACTGCTATAAAGATAAATATGCAGTATAAATAATAATTTTTTTAGCTGAAGGGATGGCTTAAAATAATTTTTCAATACATACAGTACTGGATTACAAATATGCACCTCTAAAGTTGATACAAAAAAGTTATGGTATATCCACAAATCCAATAATAATTGAATTTCTCCTAGCGATAAATGATGACAATATAAAATTCTTCGTAAAACCAAACATGTGACATATCTCTAATATTAAATAAACTAAACTAATTGGGGTCGAATAATAGTATGCCAGATCTTATCCTGAATAAAACTATGTTTTATTCTATCGACATGTGTGTTTCTTTGAAAAAGAGATATCCATAGAATCGAAGATTCTAAAAAAAGTATAAATAGAGTTAAATTAACCTATTAGTATTATCACCAATGGAAAAGCTTGGAGGATATCCAATATAAAAATCACTCGATATAAATAGCCACAAGAATGATTTATTGTGGCCTATCAAACTATAATCTGAATAAAAAAATGGAATGCGAATATACCATGCAACAAAGATCATATAAATCACCCGAAAGTAAAAATATCATGTCTTTTCAGAAAGCTAAACGATCGCTATTCTCAGATCGGCTCAGGGAGAATAAATAAACACATCAATTAGCTTATGGATTTAGTAATCAGCTATTATCCTACTGCGAGGCCAAAGGAAAGAGCAATAGGGGCCACAATGGCTTATATTTGAAAAATATTAGCTGATGAGATCGTTTCACACGCCTTTTGACCATCATTTTCTATCTTCGGCACTTAGTATGAGGTATCCAGGGATATTAAAGATAACATAACATAATCCGTTTTAAGTTTGGATACACATACTATGGCCCCATTGAATGTTGTAAACACAATATATATCGAATTTATGGTGACATATAAATATTATACGATAAATGGGAAAATAGTATGGCCCACCCGTCTCACCTTCCATTCAGTGCTTTTTAAATCTATTGATGATAAATAATATCATAAAAACTTATTTTTAGGCTCTATATGGTAAAAAAAAAGAGACGCAAACTTTTGTTTTGTTTTATTTATCTTATTATATTTTGCTTAAAAGCCATAAAGCTTAATTTTTAATTTCAGTATTTTAATAATGAAAGATGTTAACACACATACTATGACCCCACTTATAGTATAGTATTTAATTGTCTTAATAAATTCGATATATATTGTAATTTCCTACAAACTAATTATTTATATCAATTTTCAAAAATTTGCCCAATAAATAAATCGATTTTTTTTTTGGTGATGAGGCATATATTTTTTTTCGTGAATAATAGATTTAATGATGAGAGTATTTTTTGAGTGATGGGTATCAGATTTCTGGTTAATTATGCATGGTTTCGGGGATTTTAAAGTTCTATTTATTTTTTTATGAGAAATTATAACTTTAAAAAATACAATAAACACTCAAAACTTATGACTCAAAACTCAAAACATTGACATCAATTTAAATTCAAAAAATTTAATTTTGAATTTAATGTAAAGAATATAATTTTATATGGTAGAGTTTTTTTTTTTGAAATTTAACTGTACAGAAGCCTAAAGATATGTATTTATTACTCCAAC
>LSSL01000706.1:59142-69174 GCA_001953115.1 Smittium mucronatum | reverse complement strand
GAACGTACGACTACTCCATCAAGATTGTCTTTTTTAATTTTAATTATTTCATTTTCATATGTCTTAATTTCCTGGATATAGAAGAGTTTGTTTGATTCATTTTTGTGCAGGTCTTTTAACATTCTAAGTATCATTTTATTGGTGTTCTCTAAGTTTTTTAACTTGGAATTATTATGGATAAGATTTTTGCAATTTATTAATAATTTTTTGATGTTATTTTTGAGTGTAACCCATTAGCGAACTGAAAATTATGCAGATTTTAATTTTAAACTAATTAAATTTGAAATATCAGAAAATCCAAATAGTTTTGTATTTAGTTTACAATTGCAAATTTTTTAAGATTGCTTTTTATTTGATCCGATTGGATCGTTATTTATTTATGGTTAGATAATTCGTTATATTCGATATCTGAAATTTTTGTATGTTCCGATAGGCCTTCAGGGATTAGAACGTGTTTGATTCTGGAATTAAGTTTTCCTGAGTAGTCTTTCCAAGTGAAGGTGTATTAATATGGCTTAAATTTAGGTATTGAATTAATAAATCTGTATTTTCTAGTTATTTTTTCAATATTTAGACATTCCAATTATTTGGTTATTCTTGCGGGGAATATTTCAATGAATTCATTTTCCCCATATTCATATCTCCAAGTATAATAATTTCTTCATTCTTATTGGTCATTTTTATGTATTTGTCGTGTAGAAATTCAATAGTTATTCTGCTTTCTTTTTCATTATTGTTCAAGTAAAGATTAGCCATTTTTAAATGTTTATTTTTAGTTGTGAAGTTATCTGTGATATTTATCCTATCATCGAAATAAATATGATTGAGTAAAAAAGAGTGGTTTTCGTTGTTGAAAATTGTGGCAGTAAATTTAGAGCAAATAAATTTGTTCCTGCGATAAGCGGAACATAATTTTTTATCATCGTCTTTAATGTTAAACTCCTGTAAGCTTAGTATGTTTTACTTGATTAATTTTATATGGTATGGGAAATAATGTTTTTCTTTTTTTTTCCCGATATGCCTTTACATTAAATGATTTTTTTTGTTTTCTTCCATATTTTGTATTTTTTTACTCTAGTTTTTCTTTTAAAAGCGATTTTTTCTCTGTTTATTGTGGTTTTATATTTGACCCTTCTCAACATATGCAGGTAATCCAAAAGAATTATTGTCTAAATGAATGGGTTTTCCTCAGTCTCACAATAAAGTTTGGATAGATGATTTGATTTCGAATTATCAGGGGATGTAATGTAATTATTTAACATTAATTTGTGTCGATTGAAATGTCTTCCGTATTTGTCTGGTTTGAGATCACAGGAAATTATATCTTTTTATCGAAGAGTTCTTTGGCATTCCTTTTTCTCTAGTTCTTTTTTTATTTTTTCCTTATTTTCCATCCAATTTTTTATAGTTTTCTGTCAAAGTTAGATTATAATTTGAATAATCAAGCCCGACAAAGGGTATTATCAACAGGTCAGGGCCTCTTCCAGGTATGTCTTGTGGTTTGTTAGATTACTTGCCTTTATTTTGAATAAATAAGCCTATATTAATGAGTATATCTTTCAGCAACGTGGCTTTAGGTACTAGTTCAGGTTCAGTTATAGCATCACTATGCTGAGAATTTTTTTTTTTTTTCAAATTTTCATCCATGTTGTTCATGGTATTATTTTTATTATTCTCTTTTTCTTTTTTATCGAGTTTATCGGTTTAATTATTTATTTCTTAAATAAATATTTTTTTTGTGTTTTTTGGAGTGCTATTTCTTGTTATATTAATTTCTTTTCCGGTATTTAGCCCTTATTTCAAGGAATTGGCTTTTACAGTGAGTGGTTTCTTTACAGTATGTGAATGCACTTTTAACCCCGTTGCACAACATGGAAACTCTGATATTGTTGACCTCTATAATATAGGATTTTTCAGTTTTCATTTTAATTATCATTTTTATAAATTTTGATGGATAGGAGTTGTATTTAGTATGTCTTAGGGCTTATATCCCCAGTAATTCTCCTACATTTTTCAATTTTTCATATGCTTCTTCAGAAAAGTTCCAGATATTCAGTATATTGCAGGAGGGCGTGTTTATATATTTGTAGTACTCGCTGTATACCAACACCTTCAGGAGTCTATTTTTTTGCCATTGTATTTTATCTCTTTATATTTTATTAATTCCACAATATTTTTATCTTTGAATTTTGGGAATAAATTTTTTCTTCTGGCATCTATTTCAAAGCATGTTTGTATTTCATTAATTTTTTCCAGTATTTTTTCAATGACGATTTAAATTTAAATTTTAAATTCACCTAATCTGCATCCGAGTTTGAATGAGGTACCCCCCATGCACATAATGAGTTTATTCTTTGTTTTATTTTCCTATATTATATCTAATATCGATACGGGCTTGTAGTTCTTAACAAATTTATCTATTTTTTCCTTGTCAGTAGTGATATGTCATGGTGTTTTAGGGCTGGTAGCGGCAATTTTTGCCCAACTTGGGTCGGACGGCTGTTTGAAACTATTTTTATCGGTTATCATGGCTTTAGATTTGTGCGTTAGTTTGTTATTTTGACTTGGAATGTTTATTCAGTAGGATTTTAAAAGATTTTTACTGTTCAGTTCAATCGATGTTCTATAAAGAATAGAGAGAGCGAATTCTCCATTTTTATAGAAATAAAGTCAAATAGTAGTGTATTAAATCATTAGTAAAAAACCAAACACTGTAGAGCATCTCTGGCTAAAAAACATTCTTCAAATTTCAGCTTACTTTTGACCCAATGCTCATTAGCCTACACAAAAAATTATAATTATATCCAATGAAACATCAGAAATCCAGTGCGGCTTTGTATCAAATGAAAATTCAGCTGAGCTTCAAATAATAATATTTTAGAAAGCGAATTGGCCAATAAAAATAGTGTAAACGCAAGTTTTTAAATCAAAAATTTTTTACCAAATTTTAGTATTAAAAAAATATTGAAATTATTACCGCTAGAATTAGCAATTTTTTAAGGTTGTGTTAGAAAAACAGCAAAAATATTTTTCCCATTTAGAGTTTCAAGTTGTAGCCAACACAAGTCCTTTAGAAACTCAAAATAATGTTCTCAGGCCACATACTCATAGAACCTTGGCTGGTGGTCGATCAACAGGGCTTTCTAGACGATGCTGATTACGAGAAAATTAAAAGTACCATAAACTTTTCAGGCGTCGAAAGCATATCAAGAGCATTTAAAAACACTACTTTAAACATAAAGCAAAAACTTCAACTCTCGTGGATTTTGTGGGCTGCCTTCTCCTTTAATAAGTCCAAAATCGATGATATAGTGTTCCATTCTAAATATTCCGAGATAATATCTACAGTAAGCTATTTCCCCAAATTTGATCATTTCCTAATAAATTGGTTAGTGGGAACCATTCTCAGAATTTCAACAAGGCAGAGAAAGAATACCTCGAATGCTGACAATTCTAAATTGAACAACGGGTAAACTTTATCAGCGAAATCTATTCATATTACATTGTGTTTTATCACAAGTCTACCTATAAAATCATCTTTTATATAAATTTATATCGAAACTAAAATATCATATAAAAAAAATAGAGTCACTGCTGACGATTCATATGACATATCTAAGGATTATAAGGCCTATTATCTTTGGCACCAAATATTAATTCATTATAATGATCCAAAGACGAAATTCACTAGGAACTATTCTCATTTTTTTACCGCCCCAACACTTCCAATTTTCAGTTCCACTTTTAAGTATTTGTTTTCAACAGGTTCAAAAATGGATCCCAAAAGCCTCATTTTGGATACTTATAATATTAAAAATGACGAGGGTCAAGACCTCAAGAGTGGATTATTATTCGAACATATATCGGAATTGTTTCTAGAAATGGTGAAATGTGATGATATTTGCAAATCATGGGGGTTATCATTTGAATCTATATTAGAATTAATCTCAATTTGGATTGATTCACTAATTAGTTTTAACGAATTCAATATTCATAAAGGATCGGATCATGAAATTGTTGTTAACAAATTAAATCATCAATTCAGCCATAATTTAGTGCGTCTACTTAGTCAGGGCTTTAGATCATTAGTTTCTGGTTTTGAAGTTGCCACCAATAATAAAAAGGTATCTTGAATATTTCATTCTTTTCTACCATTTATACTGAATATTTTTTTTGCTATTCTAAATCCATGCTCTTTAATTAATATTTCCTTCATCCATCTTATATTTTAATTAAAAGCATTAAATTAATTTTTTTTAGGTTTTTGTATCAGTATGCGACAAATTGAACAAAATTTCAAGATATTTTGGCTGGAAGTCAAATTTAGATATAATATTAGAAGCTGGTTCTGGTACTAATATAAGACAAAAAATAGAGTCTTCATTAAATTATCTAAAGTCGATGGAATATAATATGAACTTAATGCTAACGATGGGACTATTTAGGGTAGATACTCTTATGCAATTCACTAGTGCTATTTTAGAAGATCAATTGGTTTTGAAAGCCCCAAGTTTAAAGGAAGAAAGCGAAAAAGAAACTTCCAACCCTTCAAAAAAGTCTAAAAAAGACTCCATTGATCCTAAAGATGTTGAGGTATCGAAATCTCGCAAAGTAGAAATCTACCAAACTCATCTATTCAAGATATTAGATTCATTACTCTTACCTAGTTCCGTTTCCCAAACCGACTTGCCTAATGAAAAGGATGATGATTTAGTAAATATGGGAACATGGATTCTAATCTGCAGACTCATGGATTCATTATTAACCTCTGCTTCATTAATTCATGCTTCTCTCTTCAACAAATATTTCGAGTTAAATGACAGAATGTTTATTTCTTCTATTCAATTGGCACAAACTACTGGAGCTACAAATGCTGCTTCAGTAGCAGCCTCTGAGATTATAGGAAATTCATCCCTAAACTCCATAGTTTTTCTAGTTTTTAAAAAATTACTATCTCAAACAAATAGTATCCTCGTAGGTCACTTATCAAAATTTTCTGATGAGTCGATGCCAATTCGGAAAACCATGTTTACCAGTTTTACAGCTCTTATCACGACCTATGTTGAAGACCCATTTTTTGGGATATTCAATGAAAAAATAATGGTTAAAGATGGCTCCGTTTTTACTAATCAGCATGAAATTTTGGATTATTGGATGTCAGACGTAATATGTTTTTTTATCAGAAACTTTTCACTTAAATCTATTCAAATACAAAATTCTATGTATGAAAAGTCATATTTATATACTACTCTTCAAGATGGAATATCTGCCATCAAAGTTTGCTATGAAGCTAGTCCCATCACTCTTACAGCATCTGAAGATGAGTCTTCTTTAAACAATAACCTTTCAACCATTATTCTTTCGGCTCAATTTGTTTTTAAGGCGTCCCAAACTTCAATGCACGATTTGCTAGTTCAAATATTTGACACATTTTCAGAAAGCAGACAATTAGATCTCTTGATCTCAAATATCATCATCAACTTTTGGAACATTTCCTTTTTTTCACCAAGCTTCCATGAATTGCAGAATTTTGGTCTTGGGGATTTCAACCTCTTATCACAAGATTGGTTTTCACTTATGATAACCAAAAAAGTATCCCAAAATTTACCACCCCCCCTAATACCATTGCTTACGTCGCAATTTACAGGTTCAATAAATAATGAAATTTGCAAGCTAAATATCAAAGTAATTGGTAAATCCCAGAACAATAAAAGAAAGTCGGAAGTCGAAGAGACTACTATCCCCAATCAAAAACTGCTGGATTTAAGGATTGAAGGGTTGGTAACAATTTTTTTCCATTTTCTTAAAGGTGCATCAACTAGTTCAACTACTAAAATTCAAAGTATCAAACTATTTAACAGTCTTGAAGAATCCATCAACCCTACATTGTCTGAATTACAATCTATCGTTGAGAAAAACCCCAGTGGTACCTCTATTTGGACTTTCCTATTATACACTTATTTTTTAATTGAAAGTGGGTCAACAAATACGCTGGCTGACTCTTGGATTATGGAGCAGTCTAAACCCAGCATTATTTCTCAAAAAGTGTCAAATATCATTGAATTTATCGACCTGAAAACTCCGAATACCTCATATCCTAAAATACTGATTTTACTTTGTCTTATCAGCTTCCAATCATATGCCAGATCTGCATCACATTTCAAAAGCTTTGAATTTTTATTTGAAAATGAAAACCAAGCTAACTATAATAAAAATGAACTTGATATAGCTCTTAAAATGGTTAATGATGTATTGGGTTTAATAAACTCCTTCTTGGACCTCAATAGGGAGTCTGGATTTGATAAACTCATGGGTATTGATGAATGGGATGGTTTTCCAAATACGGTATCCGTATCTAACTTTACTACTGCATTTTATAAAATATGTGCCGATTGGATGGATCTCGTTTTTGAGGTCAGTTCTAAAGATAGTCCCCAAACTTTTTGGTTGATTTTCACCCTTTTTAAATCTTTCAATCCTGATGAGCTCGAGTCATTAAGAAAAGGTTACTCCAGAAAGAATTTACTTTCTGAAACTCTTAAAAATTCCAAGTTTTCTCTTTCTAAGGTTACCATTAGTTTACTTTTAAGTCCTAGAACTTTTGAAATCCGCACTCTCAAATCACTGCTCCCACAGTATAGTATTCTGTACATTTGTGACTCAATACTAGACGCTTTTTCTAATCCCTACTTCGACGGCTCTCCTTTTCATGTTATGCTAAATCCGCTTTTGGATTCAATAGATAAAATCAAAAGTATTACTAACCCTGAGCATGATACAAATAAAATATTGCCTATTAGCGCTGATATGCCTATAAATAAGGTTAACCATATCGAAATTCTAAGAAAAGTCATTTCTTTTGATATTAGCTCAAACGAAAATGCTGCCATTTCTAAAATTTTATCAGATTCAAAAGCCCAGGAATTTCTTTACAATTTAATTAGACTAGTCTCAAGTCAAATAAATTTGTGGTCGCAACTTCCAGCTGGGTTCTCTGATGATTTATATTCATGGGCACCTCTCGCCATATCTGCAATTTTAGAAAAAATATCAATTATTTCTAAATATGCGGACTCTAACTCAAAACTTTTACTCGAGTCGAAAGTTGGATTGTGTTCTAGTAGATACTGGATTTACACTTGCCTTACAAGTGTTGGTGGAAAAAATTCACCCGAATTTGTCTTGATGAATGATAAATTATGGCTTCGTCAGATTTTAGAATACTCTGATACCTCCTCTAACCAGCCTTGTTACTCTGATATGCAATTCTATGAGGAAAAAATTCAGCCATCATCTAGGATTTTGTCTATAATTATTAAAAAGAATATGGACTTTGAAATGTCTAATAATCAAAAAGCTGAGGAAAGTGTTGTAAAATATATTTTTGATTCACTTTTCAGCAAATACCTTCTTTTTGATAAAGATAATGGATATTTATCAAACCTTCTGATTAGAACCCTATCCGAATTCTCTTTGAACCTTTTTGGCTCGATATCCAAGTTTATTTCGCGGAATAAAGCCATGGAAAATTACAATCCAGAAAATTATAAAAATTTAGCGAGCCTTCTGCGGGAATATAAAGACATTTTTTTCGAAAACCAAAAATTTTTTGTTAAAAAATTAGCACAATACCACGAATGGAGTTCAAAATTACCAATACTCTCACCTAATTTGATTATATTAGCTGAGATTGAAAAGAGCCATAAACTGTTGGGTTTATATCTTGAACTATTGGAGGGAAATTCCGCCCCTATACCTGATCAAGATCCTTTAGTGAATGCGATTTTAAATCATTATCTCAAGCTTTCATCTAGCGAATTAGCGAATATGTGTGAAGTTGAAGATAACATAAGCACTTTAATTGATTTAAGTGTTAATTTGGCATCAATCACATCCCAGAGAATAAAGTTAGATTTTGAATTAGAATCTGTTATTCGATGTAATCCAGAAGAAACAAGTACAGTACCCAGCAATATTGATGAAGTTGATTTAGATAAAAAATCTGAAAAAAATGTAAACTTGTATTTGGCTTACTTTGTGCAGATAGTAACTGCAATTTGTCTGAACCTTGAAAACACTTCTGATAAGATCGGCGAAATAGAATATACCGAATTCGATGAATCCCCTAGTAGACTCAAACTCCAAGCGGTAAAAAAAAATAGTGAGCAGGATTTATCAATTGTTTCTCGGAATAAACTGAGTTTATTAAATTATAATGAGGCCCATTATTCAATAAAAAACGTGATTGACAACACATTAGCTACGTTATCCAAAGAAGAGCTTGAAGATAAACTGGATTCAATAATAAAGTTATTGTCTAGCATGAATATCGACTCTTTAAAAAAGTTTTCTTTGGAATCTGAGATATTTGAAATGAGGTTTGAATCGGCTAAATTGAATGGCATATTATTATTGCTGGACAGAACATTAAATGGAATTAATTCAATGTATCCGTCAGTTGTTAGAAAAAGACAAAACGATTTAATTACAACTCTTTTACACATTGTCAACAATTGTGTGATATCTTTTATGGATGCGACGAATTTTTTGGATACTGTGTCAAATTTTATAAAATCAGACAGTGTTGGAGGTAATAAATCAAGTTTATCTGTAAACGAGGTTTCGAGCGTAGTGGATATGATTTTTACGCTAATTTCGAAACCATTATTTTATTCCAATATTGGTCCCTCTGAAAAAAATCAATCTTCATTTTCTAAAAAGAATCGAGCCGAGATTATATTTTCTAAAAGTATAAAAATAATGTCCGATCTCTTCAAAACATATCCCGATTATGTCTTAAGATGCATCCCATCAGTACTAACTCTAGTGAGAACTTTTATGCACTTATTTGTGAATTATGCAGATGAACATAAATTCAACAAAACAGATCTAGTTGGAAGAATGGAAAATATTTTCTGTTTTTCGGCTCTGTCGAAGGAATGTGCATCAGAGTATTGTAGACTTATTGAGCAATTGGTCAACTTGAGAACCGGAAAAGTGAATAATAGAGCGGGAAAAAAAGCTGATGAAAAGAAAAGGCAGGATAAAAAGGGGACAGTGACCGGGAAGAATGTTTTAATATTATCGAAATATACCCCTCTGATATTGATTGAGTACTGCATGATAATGGGAGGCGGACTTGTTGAGTTGGATAAACTTGGGAGAACGTCAGTTGGGCTCGGACCAATACATATTGTTGAATTACCAACTTTAAAGAACAGAGATGGTGAAATTGGCGGTTTGAGATCTAATGAAGAAAATGTTGTTTGTAATGGCAAATTGAATGTAAATTTTTACAGTGGGATGGATAAAATAAAATACACGTTGTGTGAAGCGAACTCTCCCCCTATGTTTGTGGGGTTGCAATGGCGACCAATGAAGGTATCGTTGTGTATCAGGATTGATGGGAAACTAAAATATAATTATAAAACAGATAATAATGGGGAAACTAAACAAGACGAAATCGTAATCAAGGACCAACAAGTTGCAGAAAATTTCCGACCCGATGGGAGTAACGACAAGGTTAGAAACAGAGGTAAACTGGGGCCAAGAAAAACAGATAATTTAAATGGGATAATATCGGATCCAGGAATTCGGCATGCATTGACACCGGCCTTATACAGCATAATTGACAACATGACAGAAATCGAGCGAGAATCAATGATGCAATCATTTGGATCATCATCAAGTGGTCAAGGAAACTCAAGGAACCATTCGGCCCGAGACTTATCATTTAGCGACAGTTGTTACGATGTACTATGCATGTACAGCAATCCAAAAGACCGACACAGGAGTGGGGAGAGCAATTATTTAGTGCCGGGGAACTGGATGGGAGCAAGAGAAATTTTCAAAGCACTATATTCAGATTATAACCAATACTACAAGTTCAAGGGCAGTTTCTAGAACACTTATTTTATTGATAAACAAAACAATGAATTGTTGTATAAACCATTTTATTCTTTTTTTTTTTTTTTCGAGAATTTCTACGTTTTTTATTAGTGTAGAAAGAGATTTTTTTTTTTTTTTTTTTTT
>LSSL01000706.1:0-45392 GCA_001953115.1 Smittium mucronatum | reverse complement strand
CCCCCCCCCCCCCCCCCATCCCCCCAAAAGAAAAATCTCAATCGACTCAACTCGACCTATACATATATCTAGTTTCAATTCCACTTTTTTTTTTAAAAAAAAAACGACATCTTTATTATATACAAGAATTGTTTATATTAAACAAGATTTTTTGACAATTTATATTTAAATTTTTGATTTATTTTTTTAAAAAAAAATTATATTATTAGGTACCTACCAGAAATAAGAACTTCAAAACTAAATAATATTTACACCTTCAAAATATAAACTAATTAAACTGTTTTTTCTATTTATACAAGGAAATTTATATTAAACGGGCTTAAAATGGTTTATATACATGTTTAATAAATCTAAAAAACTAAAATAAATTTATAAATTATCTCACTCAACCTCTTTACAATAATTTACCACTTCTCCAATTTGTGAAAATTTGTTCAGAGGTTTCAAAACACCATTCAGATTAAATTTATCAACAAAAAATAATTGGGGAGTGGAAAACTCTTCAAGATCATAGCAGGTGATTTTTTTCCGAGAAAAGAGAACCCATTTTTTATAAATTAAAACCTCATCTATATTAAACTCATCCAATTGTTTATTTTATTTTAAACTGTAAATTCATTCCAGAAAAAATAATGGAATTACTTCAAATGTAACTAATATTGCCATGTTAATTAGATTTAATGGAATAATAAAGTTATTATTATTTTTTTTTCTTTATGGGCTATTGATAATATTTGCACCGAAATATTTACGTGGAGATAGAACTCTGTTGTTAGTGGTTGGTGTCAGACCAAAACTAAATTTTCCTGTATATGGCTCTTTTTGAGAAATTTTAGGAGAAAGTGTGAATACTGGCGATATTGTGGCTTTAATATCCTCTGGTTGAATCTTTTCCTTATTTGAATTGGATGCCTGAGCTTTATTGGACACTAAAGGTATATCAGAATGATTTTCTTGATTGCGTGTTTGAATTTTTTCGTCCTTAAAAATCTGAAGTAAATTCTTTTTTAACATAGTTTTGTTATTAAAATCCTTGGTGGTTTTAGATTCATCAGAATCAAGAGTAGATTTATCACTCTCAATACATGGGGAATAGCTGCTATTTGATGTAAATTTGAATGTTAGAGATCCTGTGTTTTTTGGAGAATCTTGATTCACCAGCTTTTCTGACGGATGTTTTGTAATAACATTTAAAGTGGAATCAGCTAGATCCTGAGTCTGATTTTCTCCGTAAATTGGGCTTTTATCACAAGATTTTTTAGTAGATGATGTATTCTTACTCTTTGGTAGACCACTGATAACAATTTCGCTCTTGGAATCAATAGTTGATAGAGACTGTTTGGGTTCGGAAAAATTTAAATTGGGTGGAGATGAAAGATTGTGTGAATTGGAAACCACTGGAGTCGTTTCCATAGATTTGGATGAGTTATTATGATTATTATCTAACTGAATTTGATCCCTCTCTTTTTGTTCGACCCCATTGTGAATAGAGATAGGACTTTGGTTAGTATTAAAGTTTTGGTTTTTTAAGGAGTCGGAGGGTATAATGGGGTTAGATGTATTTTCTTCAGAAATGGGATCAGATAAAGGATTTTGATAATTTGTATTAGGTTTAGAACCCCCTAAACCGTTATCCATTTGAATATGCGAAGTGACTTGATCTATGGAGTTTTTTTGTGAATTTATATTTTTGTCTAGAATTCCCGACTCAATTTTAATGTTTGATGTTTTAGAAGAAATATTTGTATCGATTATTTTGGAGCTCTCAAGATGATTGTTCTGATCGAGGGAAATCGATTCTATGGGACTAGGGCTTGCTTGAATTTTTTTACTGAGGACAACAGGTTGAGGTTCTTGATCTTTAACAGAATCAGGCTTGCAAAGCGATTCATCCAAACTGCAATCAACAGCGGATTCTGATTCCAGGGCTTTGAAGTTAATTTTAGAGATTGGAAAATTGGAGTTGTTAGAATCTATTTCAATAACTGAAACATCACCAAGACTAGGAAACTTGGGAGGTAATAAGGTATCGGGAAGAGGGATTTTTTGGATTTTATCGTCAGAATTGATGTTACCAATATGGGATGGTGATTTGGGAAAGAGTTGAACGTCTATAGGAACACTAATAGGCGAGATGATAGTATCCTTTTGCAAAATTGTCTCCATAGTCTTTTCTTTTAAATCAGGTATTTTCGGTTTATTCACTAAAACCTTAGAATTCTGTGTACAATTTAAATTTGTGGAGTCCCCCATTTCATCTAGATCTATGGTGTTCTTCATTTCATCTAAATTTTCAATATTTGTTAAAGCAACTATAGATTTCGAATCTTCTAAAATTTTGGGTAGCTCGTTCATTTTTTTCAGTCTGTTAGCTTTTCTGACTTTTTTCGAGACTTTCTGCACTTCCGCTTTTTTTAAATCATCGTCAATATTAGAGTCTATAATTTTTTTTGATTCATCAAACTTATCCGAATCCTCAACCTTCTTAGATTCTTCAACTTTTATGGGTTCTGGTACGTTAGTTGAAACGCATTCTTTCTTTGAATTGCCAACTATTTTGGCATTCTCAACAGAAATAGATTCAAGTCCCTTTTTTGAATCTTCTATATTTTTAAAACTCTCAATTTTTTTGGATTCTGGAAGGGGTTTTAAATCTTGTGTTTTTTCGGAAGTAGCGAATTTTATGGGGACTTCTCCTTTCTTTTGATCTTGCAAAGCTTTTGGATTGTTTGATTTTTTGGAATCTAAAGGTTGCTTTGAGTTCGCAAGTTTATTAGAAGCTTCAGAACATAAGTAATGATCAATTTTTTTCAAATTCTCTGAAAGTTCCTGATTAAGAGTTTTTTGTTTTACCTTGTCCACAACTTCAGAAACTTGAGGTTTAATGAGAACTTCTTTTGTACTAGGAATACTATTGGAGGTGGGAACTGAATCAGGAATAAATTTGTGATTGCAAGAAGTGGGGGAATTAAAAACTTTGTTTACAACTAAATCAATTTTTAGTCCTCCTATAAGGATAAAAGCTGGAATAGATGTTTTTTTTGCGGCGTGAAAGATGAAAAGGATATTGTCTTGCGAATAAATCTCGCAATCAGGAACTTTCTTGGCCTTAATATATATAATTTCACCCTCATTTGATAGGGAATCAGATATAGAATCCAAGGCGAATTTGATCGGGATTCTGTTCAAATGAGGAATAGATATGTAATAGAAAACACCAGTAAGTTCAGAAGTTAAAAAAAGAGGAACTGGGACATTATTATATGATATTATCAATGGGAAAACAGAAGAAGCGGTAATCTCATTTTCGTAGATTAAAAGTAGAGTTTTACTACTAGCTAATAATTCAAAACAGCAAATATTGTGACTAGCCATTTTCATTGTGTGGTGAGCTGCATCCATCCAATTTTCTTTAAAAGAGCCGAGTCTAGCACAAATAACGTTTGGGCCACCTCTGCAACAAAAAATTCTTTCGGTTAGTTTTTTAGACTTGTTTACTAAGTCTGTGACGATTTTATAGCGACAGTCGGATTCGTAAAAAGAGTTGGAGGAAAGTTTAGGACCAAAGATTTTGTTATTAGAAAAAATCCTACTGAACTGATTAACACCCCAAGGAATGGTATCGTCGCAGTCAGTCCCCCCAGCCAAGAGCAAACAATCCGAAACAATATCGCTATTCATTTTCACTTTTTTCTAGTAAATGCTAGATTCATGATCTCAGGAAGGCGCATATGGATCATTTTATATTATTGATTTTGAAAGTTAGCAATTTTGAGCTCTACGACAGTAAGGGCATGAAGCATATTTTCTTGACTATTAGCATAGATTTACTGGCAGTTGGTGTTATTTCTTGAGCTGCGCATAATAAATTTCCATCCAAACCATTGAATACAGGATCTGGCATTATAGGCCAATAAAATTACATTTATTTATTTGATATCTTTTGTATGCATACTTTGGCCAATGGATTTGAATAAACTGCTCGCAAATTCAAACAGCCTGCATGCCTTTATTATTATCGCGTGAGATTAAATAACTCATCTTGCATGACTGGAGAAATTGCCATGCAGCATTTCTTCCCACTTCTATTTCTATTTTTCATTTTATCCAATGCTATTTCTTATAATTTCATTTGAACTTTAGCGAATAATAATTCCGCGAATCCTTTAATAGCTCTTTCGTCGCTGATGCCTATTTCGTGCCGTTTTCGTGTCCAGTATTTATGCTGCTTTGATTTTATCGTTAGTGATTTGATGTACTATTGGCCAGATTTTACTAATTGAATAATGGTATTTTGAAATTTTGGCAAATAAGAGTGTTTACTCAAAATTAGAATTTATATTATTTCACAAAATCCATATTTAGTGGATTCTCAATATTAGCATATGCAAAAGTTACTTTGTTTTAATTGGTAATACCCGAATCAAAAATAAATTTTTGAGAAATCGCTGTTGTGCTAAAAGGATTGGATATGAATATGATCTTGGGCTTTTTTCTAGTAGCTAGCATTCTAAGAGTCCAGAATGTTGGTACTCCACCGATAGACATAAGTAGCATTTACTGTTTCCTTTAACCGGTTTATAATAAATTCTTAGCTCGATTCACTTTATAAAACGAACACGTGTTTTATTAAGGCCTTTTTTGTATAATGTGATAAAAAGAAAGAATCAAATTATTATATTTTTAGAATATTCTTGGGTATTTTAAATTTGAGACAGATCCATTCGCTCTTTTTTTTATGATTTAATTTTTTTGATATATAATTAAATTAAATTCCACTTTTTAAAAAAAAGGCTATTAAAAACGCGCAAGGATAGAAAAGAATAGATTCTTTACTTGCTAGTAATTACCTCCTTTGGACTACTGGCTATTTATTTCTAATTAACTCGGTGCTGTATCCATAATTCAATATAACCTACCCAACTTTACTCCAAGTAGGTTGGATGACTGAGGGGATCTGTTTAATATTAATCTCGAAATTTGATAAAAGTTCAAAGATGGATGATCTTTATATTAAATCTTCTTCTTATCATGATTAAATAATGCTTACACTTGTAGTAAAAAATTTTAATTTTCCATCGAATTTTCTAAAGTGGGCTGATGTACTCTTTAAAATGACTTACTGACAATGCTATATCTTTTTGTATCAAAAATTGCATTAAATGAATTGGTTTTGTTTCAGATACTTTATGCTCTAACCTAATCCTGAATTTATTTACTTTTCCTGCTAAATCGTTACAAGATGTTTTGCTTATTTCTTATCTAGGGCAGAGATTCATCTTGTTTTTGTTACCAATTTGCTTTTTTTTCATCTCCGAAAATGTAGACCAATATACCCAAAATTATTTTAAAAAAAAAAACAATCTGAAATTACGATATTCATCTTCGAAATCTGCATTTTACTGTATTCTTCATCTCTAAAATATACCATTTATCTCAAAAACATTATTACCTTTCTAATTGGTAAATTTTATTATTTTATTGTTAGTTACTCCGTTCTGGGAAATGCCCCGATTAATATGCTCTCCTTATGATTTATTGAAGGAAACTTTGTTACCTTTTGGCTACCGAATGGAAATTGGTAAATAATCCAATAAATAATTAGAACTATACTACCATCCATCTTTTACTCGGATAAGGATCTAAATATTCATTTAAATAAAAATTTCAGGTTTAAACCTATTTTTAAAATATGTTGAAGAAATTGTACAAAATAAAAGTGCTGTGATTTATTAATGATATATTAACGCCATTTTCACCGGCTTTTATGCATCTTTTTTGTCTAGATAATCGGTCAAAATTCTTTTACCATTGGGCTTAAACATCTTTCCTTTAAATAGAATACCATCCTTTATTACAAGCAAATTTCCATTTTTTTATTTTTATGGTTGATTCCATTCAATTTTCTATTATTCTGTAAATAAGAAAGAATAGTTATTCTTGTTAGAATCCTACATAAATGTCATCAAACCATTTTCATAGTGATATGAAAACGTATTTAAAGCTGTTATATTAAGGAAATACTTTAAAGTGCTTATCTTTGCGTTCTTATTAAGGGTAATAATTTATGGTGATTACCTATAAGGCAAATTTGAAAATTTTTACAATTTTGTAATGCATGTTATTTTATAAGCTATATATAACTTTAAAATAATAACTGCCTTTAATACTGAACTCAAAATGAAGCTCAAGTTTTACAGAACAATATTTTATTCATACCAACTTGTCGGTATTTAGACATCAAATAACTCCTTGATGATGTACTATCAATTTTAAATCTTTTAACGAAAATAAAAAAAAATTCTGCCTTTTTTTAAATTAACCATGTGACGGATTACTTTGAGTATGCTTATGTTTAATAGTTTTTACAACCATTAATACAAAGATATCTTTATGACCTTGAAACTACTTGATTAGATTTTATTATAGTTCATATTTTTAAATAATAATGCGGCTTTTATCTATTTACGCCATAACTTTTAACTGCTGTTATAGTAAACCATTAGAAATGTACATTAATCGGAGCGTTTCCCAAACACGGAACAACTTGTAACAAAAGAATAAATTTGTTCAATTAGAAAAATAACAATCCCGTAAAAAAAAATCTAGAAAAGTAATAAAATTTTGAATATGAAAATTCTAGTTTGGTTATTAATGCGTAATTCCGGATAATTTTTTTTTTTTTTTTGGTAATTTTGGACTGGGTAGGTCCACATTTTGGGTTAAAATGACTTTTAGTCGATGTTTAAATATAGGAATTCAAAAACCACAACACTTGAAATTATGAAATTATAGGCATTCTGCATTAACGATAACTCAAGTAACAATAAATGACGTATATATAATTAATATCATTGAAGATATAGAATAAATCATATCCTTTGTTTAGATTTATGAATTGAAGACTTTATAAGACGATCAAAGTCTATGTCCATTTAGAGATTGCTATAATTTCACTAAAAGATGTTTTGTTGAATAAATGAACAACAACATTCAAAAAATAAAATACAGGGGTTTGATTATTACCAAAAGTTAAAAATAAAATACAACTTGTACTCAATGTGACTCCTTAAGAATGGTTTGCGACTTCTACACCGAAATACTTTCGAGGAGATGGGGGTTTCTTCCTAGAGATTGGGGAAGGACCGAAACCAAATATACCAAGCTGTTTGTTTTGATGAAATTTAGTAGTTATAAATGTGAAACTTGGCGGCTCACATTTGTTTTCATTGATTTTAACTTTTGAAGAGTGGGATTTGAAATTTTCGAAATTCATGTCTATGCTGGAAGTTAATCTTGTCAATGGAGGAAAATTATAGTCATAATCGTAATCATCTGAAAAAGAAAAGCGTGTTAGTTTTGTTTTTGACCGGTGTTTAGTAAAACTTGTGGGAGAAGAATAAACATTCAATTTTTTCGAATATGAATTCTGGTAGAATAAATTCACTTCAGAACTTCTTTCAAATTTTCGCTCCCTAGTTTCACCAAATATAAAAACCTTTTTGGTGGACATATCCATGTTTTTCATTTGAAATAATTTTGTTGGAGATTTCTTAGCTATACTATTAGTAGATCCTGAGTCCTGTTGTAAATCACCAAATTTGAAAACATCTGATTTTAAACATGACTCATTAGGTAAAACACTAGTATCTACTTTTACATTATTTTTTTCCTTAAATAATTCAGAAGCTTTATCATCTTTATGAAAAGAAACAGGATTCTGAGCCTTGTCGGATGTGCGAGATAAATGGGAATGATTAATTAGGTTTGTTACTTGAATCTTTTCATCATTGATGAGCCCATTCAAAAAACCTTTTTTCATTTTTGGATTATGAATATCCTCGTTGTTACTAAAATTTTCAGCTGCATTGGTAGGATTCTCAGGCCTGTTGATTTCTGGTTTGCTATTTTCTTCAGTCAGGTTATTTTTTGGAGACTTTCCGATCATTGGATCTGCTTTATTCGATAGAGCTTCCGATAGCCGTTTTGGGATTCTAATTGAAATCGACTCAGATGGATTCTGAGGTTCATTTTTGACATAAACTAAAGTTTTGTCCTGAGAGACTTTTTTAGATAAAAAATTCAAACTCTTTGATTGATCATTGGTTAAAGTTTCAGTTTCGGTGCTTGAGACTGACAGGAGCTTTATTGGTTCTGATGAGTCTAGATCGGATTGGAGAACATCGTTTTTTGAATCGGATACCATTGAGGCAATATTTTCCATAGGTTCGATCGAGAGGATTTGTTGAGAAGTGCTTTGGCTCAAACTTTTCTCTTCTAATTTTATATTTTTTTGGATAGAAATAAGATCTTTATTATCAGTATATCTTTGGTTTTCTGAAACTTCAGAATTTTTAATAAAATTTAATAAATTGGGATTTTCTGGAATGGGGTAATCATAACAAGGTTGATAACCCACATTAGATAATGATTCTTTTAGATCGCCGTTCTGCTGAATTTGGGAGATTTCTTGATCCCCAAAGTCGTTTTGAGATATTTTTAGCTGTCTGACTTTGGTGAAATCCCTGATTTTATTTAATGTAGATACTATAACATTGATGGGGTTATCATTGACATGATTATTTTTATTTTCAATAGATTTATTTGATTCATTAAGATTTGAAGTTATAGTTGGTATTTTTTGATCAGTTAAATTGTCATTTATAAAATGTTTATCCTCATCAATGAAAGGTAAATTTTCAGGATTGAAATTTACTGGAGATTTTTTATTGAGATCGATGGATTGATTATTTTGTATTTCGACAAATTCTGGACTGTTGAAGCTCTCTTCTACATGGCCATCGTTAGGTGGTTTTAAATCCTGAAGTTTAAAGTGCGGTTTGGATTTTTGAGAATTAGAGTCTGTTTTAACAATAGAAGCATTTGTGGTAATGGAATATCTTGAGAATATTGAATTTTCTTGTAAATCTGTATTATGAATTATGTTTCCGGGATTGATGATGCCATCATGGAGTGGCAGTGTAGGAAATATTTGGACTTTTTTTTCTGAGCTTACCGATGAACCATTAAAGTTAATTACTGAGTTTATCATTAATTCTTGTTTTTTTTCATGAAGTACCTCTGATTTACCGATTGAAAATACTGGACATATCAAATTGTCGATTTTTTTGGAATTCTCCAAGACTTCCGAGCTATCCACTCTATCTAAATCTTCAGTTTTTCTAGAATTATGTATCATATTCAGATCTTCCAAGATTTTGAAATCCTCCGATTTTAAAGAATCCTCCTCTTTCTTGTTTGGCTCGGAACTATTAAAATTGCCTGGACTTTTTAAGGAATTTTCATTTCTTATTTTTTCAATTTTTTTTTTATTCTCAGTAGTAATATAATCATTAAAATTTTCTGTTTCAAAATCTTTTTTAGAGGTTTCGGGATTTCTTGAGTTTTGGAAAATGACAGGAATGTCGATTTTGGTTGGGTTTATACTTGAAGGGATAGTGAAATCGAAATTTTCCTTGTGAATACAATTACATGGAGCTCTAACTACATTGTTTACAGCTAGATCGATCTTTATTCCTTCCATGTGTACAAAGGAGGGGATGGTTATTTCTTTTGCTGAATGGAAAATGAATAGAATGTTTTCTTGGGAGTAAAATTTGCTGCCAGGAGCTTTTTTAGCCTTTAAATATATTATTTTACCCATATTGGTTAAGGACTTGGAAACGGTCTCTAAAGCAAATTTGATGGGAATCCGTTTTAAATGAGGGATAGATATGTAATAGAAAATACCAGTAAATTTAGAGGTTTTAAATAGTTCTATGGGATCTTTCTTATATAAAATTTTCGAAGATAGTACAGCCAAAGCACTTGCCTCATTTTCGTATATAAGAAGTAGAGTTTTTGAGTCAGGCAAAAGCTCGAAACTGGAGGTTTTGCGACTAGCTATTTTCATGGTGAAATAAGCTGCATCCAACCATTTCTCCCCGAAGGAATCAAGTCTGGCAGCAATGATATTCGGGCCGCCTAAACAACAGAATATTTTGTTGACCAGATGTTTGGAATTGTTGACCCATTCAGTAACAATATTGTAGCTACATTTAGATTCATATTGCGAATTGGATGGATAACGGGAAATCAAGTCGTCATTTTCAGAAAGCCCTAAATCTAACTGATTTACACCCCAAGGAGTAACGTCATCACTATAAGTTCCCCCAGCCAAGAGAAAACAATTGGAATTCATGGTGTTTGAAAGCAATTTATAATTTTCTAATTCATACTGGCTCCATATATCCTATATGGAAATATGAAACTTAATAATAATTCTGAGAGCCGGAATATTTAAGCAACGTACAGTTATGAACATTCAATAACCTTTTTCATAATTTGAAACTAATTTTCTTGTCAATTGATGCGGTATTCCTTGAGCTGCGCTTACATATTTCCATACAGTTCATTGCACAAAAGCGTAACGAGACTGGAGGCCTATTTCCAATTTACCTCCAAGACATTTCGCCTACTTTTTGACCACTAAATTTTTTTGATTAATTGGTTTTAGAAAAAGTGCATATTACAATGGAATTATTTATTTTTACTGGTCAATCTTTTAAATCTTTGTTTGTAATAGGTTAATCCAGTAGGCGAAATGCCATGTAGGCCTTCAGTCCTGACACCCACTAAAGACTCGGCTGTACAGCCAACAAATTATCACGCAATTTCTGTTTTTCTACCACCTATATGATCTGTATGCTTTCATTTTCCTATTCGCTGTTTATAAAACAAAATGATTTGCTGTATGAGTAGAAAATTGATTACACAACTAATTGGCTACAGTAACAATGTACTGTTTTAATTACCAGAAAATCACTATATTATTTGTATTAGTGGTTAATAAAACGATGCTAGAAACGTAAATATAAAGATTTAAATGTGATTATTTGGATTGTAAGGCTTTTGGAGGTATCAGGACTATCGGTATACTACCAATTTACATACAGGAAATTCCGTGTACTTTTTTAGCAATAAATAGAAATAATTAAGATTTAAATTTTTTGATGCATAATTTTAAGAAATTCACAAATTTTATTCGCCAACACAAACTTAATCATATAACATGATAGGTTGAAAAAATAGCTGAGATTGTAGTATGCAAATAGAAATTCCACCCTTTTGAGTACTGAACAATATCACGTGAATGATGGCCAATTTCAACTCACCTCTGAGACAGTTCGCCTACATATAGCCCACTAATATTTTTGGATTATTTGCTTTTAAAAAAGTTCATACTATATCGAATTGTTAAATTTTTCTGTTCAGTATGTTTTTAATCTTTTTTTGTAATAGGTAGGATCAGTAAACAAAAACTCCATCGGACTTAGTGATTCCTAATATCTCTGATTAATCAGTGTTTTTATAATTTTTCTTTATAAATTAAAAAATGGTCCCGAAATTCAACCATAGAGAAAAATAAAGGTTCATATCTTATATTTTATTTTTGATTAAAATTAAAATCCACTCGGAATATTAACTAATTAAACCATAATCTTAATTCATCCACTTAAAATTTAATAACCATCACCAAAATTTCCTTTCACAGGCGTCTTTCATCACCAAAATCTCATTCCCATCACCGAAACGTATTCTATTTTTTTTTTATTGATACTTAATTTTGTTTTTTTAAAACATTCAAAGCTATTTGCTTTTCATTAAATTTAAAATTTAATCCACATACTATGAAAATATTCTTTTTCTTGGATTTTTTAGTTTTTTAAAAAAATCGTATATTAAAATATTTTATCATAAAAATGTTAAATATTTAATGGCTCTGGTTAGAAATCATCCTTTTTTAGCTAAAATAATCAATCTAAGCTTACTTTTTTTCAAAGTCGATTTTTTTTTTAAAAAAAAAGATAAACTGGGACTACTCAACTTTTATTTTTGAAGAGGATAATAGCATATCGAAAAAATGGAATATTTCCAGAAAATCCATTTTAAAAAGCTATACAGTCGTATAAATTATTTTCGAAAAAAAAAAAAGTAAAAATACCTTTCAATAAATAATAAAGTTATAAAAATATCACACTTAAAATAAATTTAGAACATATTTAGCCTTCTCGCATGAAGAGGGATGTGAAAATATTGGGAGGACTGAGCCTATATCAAAAATATTGAGTGATATATAAGAATTAATTTCTAAAAAGTCATACGAAATAAAAAAAATTACTAAGCAGCAGGGGCTTGCATATTAGCTATAAGCAAATATATTCCTTCATAGGAAATATAAATAGCAAAATTGGGAGAAAATTAAAAATAAATTTAAGCGAGATTGAATAATTTTGTGGAAAAAATATGAAAAAAAGAGAATGAATTAGATCCATATTTATTTGGTTTTGAATCCAATCCCAGCTCGCTCAAATTTCTAGTAAATCTGCACTTCTTTTGAAGAATTTCAGGGATTTCGAAAATTCTCATATCGACATGACCTATAAAATCTTGTGTTTTTGGTATCTGGTTGTGTTAGTAGTGATATAAAACTCCTTAAAATCTTTTATCCCGTTGATAGTTAGAGTCAATAAATATAAAAAGGCATTAAATACATTATGGATTTTAAAAAATATATAAAATGAGCTATTGGATTACGGTTATCAATTTATTATATCAAATTTAATATCTGATCCAGCACCTGAAATATCTTTAGCTCTAGAGAATTATGATAAAAGTATCAAAAAAACAAGTTGCTGGGCACATACTTTGGGAAATATCAACAGCTTCATACGGACGGTGCTAAAAATTTTCCAAGATAAAATAAAAGGTGATATAACATTCATTCAAAATTCATTTAATGAAAACTTATTTGAGCTTTCCTGGAATCTTTTTGTAACAAAGTGGAATGGATTCCCTGAAATGAAAAATGGAGTAACTGAAATCAGCAATAACAACTTTTTAAAAAACAGGAATTTTTTTGAAGGATACAAAAAATTTCTCCAAGAACGAACAATAGCCTCGAAATGTTTAATTTAACCAATAAGATTAGACACTTATCGTGAAAAAAAAAAAAGTATAACCCAATTATTGAGTTTATTTACTAAAATATTAAGAGATAACTCGATATCAAGGATTCCTGACTCCTCTAAGCTAACATATTCAAATTAAATATTTTTTTTAGATGGTTATTATGACAATTTTTTGATTTTAAAAGCAAATAAAAGCAAAACAATAGGATACCATTGCAAATGCTTCAAAATTTCATCAGAGATAATTTCAAAGTTAGTTCGTTTTAATTTTGAAAGTTTGAATGAAATGAAGTTCATTCTTAATTATGCGGTATTTTCGGAAATGAAATCGATAATAGAAGACTACAAATACATAACTTTCTCACGTATAATTTTTTTGAAAAATTGGAAGTGTTGTCACATATATTTCCATTTAGGGGACACTAACAAGCTTGGTGTCACTGATACTTATTTTGATCCAAGCAAAAAAAGAGGCAGGTCAAAGTTTAAAAAAAAAAACATAGGTCTCTTCAAGGAGTATTTATTTTGGATTTTTTATTTAAAAATTACTTGATAAAGCTGATTTTAAAATATGAATTTATATCTCCCATTTTTTTATCATAATTGAAAAATTTCTATAATTTTAAAAATTAATAACTAAAGGTGGATGTTATTAGGTTCATAAATTCCAAAAAAAACCTGCTTTTTCATAACTTATTCCTAATATTGATTTAATACATCCCCCCAAATAATTTATCCTGTCAAATAATATCAATTAATGAACGCGAATAAAGTTAGAGCCTAGAATTCATCTAGAGTAAAATTTAAAACAGAAAGTTGAGGAAGTTTTGAAATTGACTCAAATTTGAGAATTGCATTTAAAATAACTATTTTGTGCTTTATACTCTATCTATTAGATGGCAATAATATTTTTTAGTTAGATAATCCCTTTTAGAAAGCCCAGGTGGAATACATTAAATTCAATTTCTTTTGTAGTCAAAAAATATGAGCTCAGTCTTCTATATAAATAAAATTAAAAAAAAAAATCTTGTAGACCTTGATTTTTTAAAAGAAATGCAGTTTTTACACTTTAGGCGCTCATATTTATTAAATTAAAGGTGTATAAAAATGATGTAAACAAAAAACTTAGTTTCTCGAGACTACCAGATGTCATTATGAGAATTTTTCTTTAAAGATATCTAGCCCATTTATACATAAAATTTTCAAAATCCCTAAAGACCTCGCTCAAAATTTTTTTTAGTTTGGCGCTAATAATTTTTTTTTTTTGAAAAAAAGCGAAAAAACACACACTTTTTTTTTTCATCATTTGGATTTTTAAATTAAAAATAAAACTCTTTTTTTTCGATGATAATTTTTTTCTCCATCCAACAAAAAAAATTGAGAAATTTTCGGTGGTAAAATTAAGATTTTGGTGATTTAAAATGTTTTTTTTTAGAAATTTTCGGTGATGAATATGAGGTTTAGAGTGGATTTAACATAATTTTGGTTTGGTTGGAAATAATTTTGTTTTTTAAAAGTATCCAATCTTTTATTTTTAGTTTAATTCGCTTTATATATACTCCTATTTATATTTTTTTAAATAAAACAAATTAATGGATTTATATATCAGCCAATTTAATATATTCAGCATTATATTAATTTTTAAAAAAGTCTAATTTTGAAAATTCTTATATTATTCTGTGGATCTAGTTTACTTTTATGTGGTTTAAAATTTTTATTTACCCGAAAAATTGATATATTTTGTTATAGATAAAAAAATAAAGTTAAACCAAGAAAATTAACTTAGAGAAATCGGAATTATCTAATTTATACTGAACCAACAGTCAATGTGGGCTAAATAACCTTTTTTTGCATTTATGTAATTTATGTATATATTTGTTCACATAATTTTTAATATATAATCATAAGATATGATTCTTTTTCTAGAGCTAGAGTTTCTAACTCACTGATCTGAAATTATAGATGTGTTGAGCTAAATAAAAAATTCTTTATATTTTGAAATTATAAATTGTAGTGATCGATTTTTTTATTTATTTGCACAAAATACGGATTTAACGGGCTAAATCCAGTTTTTTGGTTCAGATATATTTCATGTTTTTAATAACATTTGTATAACTAAAACGAGACATTATTACTTATTTGAGGTCATATTAAGGGTATAAAATACTTTTGAAAGTAAATCACGGTTTTTTTAAAATAAAGTGATGGTTTTAGTTAATTTTTTTCTCGAATTTATCAAAAAATATAGGAAGAAATTAAATAATATAAGAAAAAGTATTAGATAAGAGGTCCAAAGATTAAGCTCTAAAAAATATTCCCAATTAGGGTATGGTTAATAGTTTAAACAAATATCATCTCTAAAAAATCTACCTAACAAACCGAAATATCTAATTTACCACTCATAATTTATTTTACATCACCGAAATTTCTTTTCAACAACATTTTTTATAACCAAAAATTTTACTAAATAATAATCGGCCAATTTTGTTTTAATATTAATATTTTAACCGTTAATAACTATTTATGTTTATTTTAAATTATAAAATTTGTTAAAAGAACTTTCTTTGTATGATTTTTTTTATGTTAAAAATAAATAAGACATTTTTCATAAAATAAACACAGCTCAAATATCCAAATAAATTCTATTAAACTTTTAACTTCCATTATTCATTTTTTTATCAAAACATGTAAGATCAAAAAACGTATCTGTAGTAAGCCTTGAGATCGATTTATAATAAATGAAAAATGTAATATATCTAGAAAGTCGAATTTGTAAAATTATTTTGTAATTTACTACTATTTTTACAAAAAAAAAATTCAAATGAATGCATAGCAATAATGAAAGTAGAGAATATCTATAATTCAGACGAATATTGAACATATTATGCTTTTGAAAATAAATCAGAATGTTCAAATCTAAAAAAAAGCTGAAACTCTATTGAAAATAACCAAAGATAGACATAGTAAATTTACTACTAAACCCTTTCCTATAAAAAATTGTTAATTAATAGAAATATCAATTTTAGTTATAAAAAATATAAAAAATTGTGTATATAGCATAACAAGAAAACAAAATATTACTTCAAATGTAAGATTGAGTGAGTTTAAAGATTTTTTCAGGACCAATTCAGAAGAGAATAATCTTGAAAAAATAATATATTTTCGGTCTCGACACTGATCCTAACTCTTTTAAAGTTTTAGTAACATCAAAAAAGCTTTTGATATATTTAGATAGTTTTGGGAATTTTCATATTTATATGGAATAAAAATTATTGAATTTGGATTACCCATTTGTAGTTATTGGGATATCAGATTCTTTAAAATCCTTCGCCCCACTTGTACTAGTTATTTTACAAGAGGAGAAAGAATAAAAAAAAATGTGGATTTTAAATAAAATAGAAAAAGGGCTAAATAATCATGGGATTGGGCTCAATAGTAAGAAATCAATATCCGATTCAGCCCCCAAATCATCTCAGTTATTAAAAAAATAAAATAGATACATATTCTCAAATAACTGCTGTGCCCAAAATTGAAGAAAAAATTTCAAAATAATTATAACAAATCCAAATAAATTAGCATAAAGATAAAAGATGGCATATTCTTTATCCAAAATTCATATAATGAAATGATTTTTGATATCTCATGGAAGCTTTTTATAAAAAAATAGAGTGAATTTTCATAACTGAGACAAAAAATGGATTCTTTAAACATAAATTACTTTTTGAATAACAAAAAATGATATGAAGGATATATGTCATTTTCTCCTAGCAGCAATAATTGCCTCGAAGATTCAATTTGACCTAGAAAATCAGATATACCTCTTGGGAGAGGCAACGTACATTATCTTTACTTAAAACCTTTACGGAAATTCTAAATAAAATTTCTTCAAGCCATATACCAAATTCATCTAAACCCAAGTATAAATATCTTATATTTTCTTAAATAAACTGGTCCGATTTTTTTGTTTTTGTTTTTGAATCATTTAATCCAAAAACTTCGCATATTGGGATGGAAATTTTGAAATAACAGAAATTATGATCGAAAAGCCAAGAAAATTCGATTTTGAGACTTTTCAAGATCTAAAATTTATATTATCTAAAATTTCATAGTTATACACGATGGCACATATATCTTGTTATAAAGATATTATTTGCTCGTGCATAATATTTTCCGAAAATGTAAGTTTAATCACGTATATTCACATCTCATGAATACAAAACAGATAGATATAATCGACACTTACTTAGAACAAAAAAAAGAGATGGAGACCAAGAAAAACGAAAAAAAATAACAGCTTTTCATTTGAGAACTAATTTTTAATTTTAATTTTAATATTTGTAATTTGCTTTATTAATTATAATGATTTCACTATTTAATTATAACGGATATTCATTCTACCCAAATAATTAAAATTTATAATTCTACTGTTTATATGAAAAAAAATTATATTTTTTTATAATAATCACATATTACAAGAATTGATTTTTTTTGGTTGCATCGCCTTTTATATCGATTGCGATAAGATTCGAATTTTAAATCTAATAATTATATGTATAAAAAAATAATTAGAATTAAGCTCACTTTAACTTAAGATTATTAAAGTTGTAGCACTAAAAGCCAATATTAAATAAAATCGACCTGGTAATACGTTGAGATAATTTTTTTTGACATAATGAGAAATATATACTTATAAATGTACTTTAAATTTGTTTATTCTCTTAATGTATATTATAAAAGCTATTTCCACCTCGCGAATTGGATTTCAAACCTATTTAGGTGTGTGGGTTCTAATACCTAGCTTATTTTTATTTGTATTTCTATGTGTATATTAGTTATACTGAAAATGTTTTAAAAAATGATATAAAAATGAAATATAATTAATTTTTTGGTTGTTTGAATGGTTTTATTACGTCAATAATAAATTTTCATGGTATATAGTGACAATCCATTATAATTGTTGATGTAATTATAAATATTCTGGATAAAATAAGGGGTTTCTTATCTCTTTTCTTTATCAAGTTGGAAATATGATCATTCAAACTTTTTTCAAAAGGTAGTTCGTTGAATTTTTTTTTTGGTTTCAATTTTAATATAATAAAATCAATGGCTGATTACTACATTATGATTTATTTGGTGATAAAATATGGGTTGAAAAGAAATTATGAGCGTTAAATTAAAAAAATCGATTTGATAGGTGAATATTTTAGATGTGATAAATGTTTAAACATGTTTAATAAATTATTTTCAGCCAAAAACAATTAATGATTAATAGGATATATTTTCAAAAAAAAATTATCGTTTTTTGAAAAGTTTAATGGTGTCCCATTTGTCGTTATTTTTGTGCTAGTTTTCAAAATGAGTATCATTTAATATAAATATAAGACTTTTTCATCTATTGGCCAAAAATCCAGCTTTCGAAATTTCTTTTTTGTTTTAACATTTAAGAATTATATTAAGCTAAAAAAAAATAAGTTAGAGTGTTTCAAAATTTAATATTTCACCCGATAAATGAGTTACGTATGAAATTTATTTAATCTTATCGATTAGGCTAATAAAAATAAAAATTTATTTGTAAAATTATATTAGCTAATGGTGCTAAATAGGCGGATATGTTTCAAATTAAACTTCATATATATAAAAAAATCAAAATTTATCAAAATTCAGGTTTAGTTAAAATAAAAAGAAATTTTCATATATCCGCGTTTTTAATCAAAAAAGATATTGATTTAGAGGTTTGCGGGGTTTATATTAAGCTATATATTTTTTATAAGATTTTTTTCTATTGATTTGCTTCATGCATTAATGATAATTCAGATATGTTTAGATAAAGGAGTGCTCTAATAATATGAATCAAACCCACTCATCATATTTATTTTTTAATTAAATAATCTAAAATAAATCTTTAAAACTCCTTTAAAATTGCTCATCAGCAACAATAATGCTAAATTATAATTCCAAAAGTTAATGGATAGAGATCAAGGAATTGGTGCTATAAAAAAAGATAATTTAGAAGTTAAAAAAGCCTTTTTAACATAATAAACTAAAAACAATAAATATTTCGACAACTTCTTTGAAGAAGAATTGGAAAATTCAACGAACTTAAATTTCAATTAATTTAAAAATATATACTCTTTTTTAAATTCTGATCTTTCGAAATGAGGAGTACAAAGAGTGAAAAAACTAAAATTTTACTTGTGTACTCGTTTTTGGTGTGTTTTTTCTATTTAAAAGCATACATGATATTTTCTTCTTTAGTTCTGTAATTTGGAATGAATTCAGGCTCAGCTTAAATATTGATAATGAGGATATTATTTGCAATGGAAGAAAGAATGAAAAGAGAATTTTTAGTTGAAATGAATAAGCCAGAATAATCAATTCAAAAAATTTCTTTCGCTTAATATCCAGATGATGAATTATTGATCGACGTATATATTCAAGAGTGCTAAGATTTACCACAAACTTCAAAAATTCTGGTATATTATTTTCGAAAAAACACAAGAAGTACTGCGTAAAAAGGGCGCTCGCTCACATTACAGATTGGTAAGTAATAATGGTGAGCAAAATAAAATTTTGTTTGATCCATGATTTCAACATATTTTCAGGAAGGTTAGATATATAAAAAAAATTCATTTTGTAGACTAGAGGAACTTAGCTTCGATAAAACGTAGTATTGTTATATTATATCAGATTTAGGATATAAGGTAATTAGTGGGATTTTACTATTATATTATCATTAAAATGAACAAGAATGAATCAATTGGATTACAAAAATAATTTAAAATTATCGAGTGTGAGGATTATTTGTGAAAATTGTTTATAGGATAAAGTAACTTTAGGGCACAGCAAGATTGATGATTCAAACTAAAATTGATATGGATGAGGATATTCATGACATCTGTATATGCCTTACAAATTTTCAAATTTCTCTTCACCAATTAAGAAGAATTATCCCCAATTAAAATACCAATTTATTTTTCTTAGTAAAAAAAATGTTTATTATTTATTAACTAATTCATTTAAAAACATATTTTGTCAAAAGAAATTGTATTTCCTGTTTTATTTTTATTCAAAGAGGATTTTTTTAGGTTTAAAAGAATTTCATACCTTATTAAATAAATTTAAAAATATATCAAATAATTTTTTTTCATTTTAAGTGTTGATATTATAGTTATATATTGTTAGTTTATTGAATTATCTTTAAGCCTAATTTGGTTTCAAACTATAATTAGAAAATTAAAGACAGCTATTTAACTCTTTTCATAATCATTGAATAAATTAAATTTAAAGCGGTACAAAATTATAACTATACAAGAGTATAATATTTGAAATAAAAATATTCTTTCTTTCTGTATCAAAAAAGAAAGATTTACTATTAATTAATATTTATTGTTAAGTTAATTCATTTAGCAAATAAATATATTATATAAGAACCATATTAGTTTAAAAAAAAAAAAAGAATAATTAAAAAGAAAAAGAATAAATAAAAAGTAATATTATTAATGGTAAACATAACAATATTCTATTCTTTGGATTTTTATTCAAAAAATAGTTAATAATTATCTAGGTTATTTTAGGAATATGATTTTAGGATATTATTTTTTATCATTTACATCATTTAATTAGAAATCATTACTTTTCAATCCCGCTAAAAGATCTAAAGATTATTTTTGTCTTTTATTACATTGAATAATTTTAGTAAAAGAAGAGAAGGTTTTATTTAAAAAAAATCAAAACACGTTTTGTATCATCAGATTATTTGAAGATGATTCTTATGGAAAAATATCTCAATATAGACTATAAGTGTAGCTTTAATTAAAAATAGGGATATTTTTTAAATAACTGCTTCTTGAATCAATCAAAAAGTAAAGATAGTCATAAATTTCCCATTATTATTATTTTTTGATATATTTATCCCAATTTAGATAGAAATAGAAAAATCTTTCATCTATCAGTATTTTTATTGAAACCTCATTAATCTCTCAATAATTATTTTTTTGAGTAAAAACGCGGAAATAGATGAAAGTCATTTATTTTTATTAAGCCTGAATTTTCATAAGTTTTGATAAATTTTTATGTATGTGACGTTTATTTGAAACATATTCACTTGTTTAGCACCATAAGAGCTTATCTTTTTAAAAAATAGTTTTTACTTGTTTCAGTCTAATTGATAAAATTAAGCACATTTCATATGTAAATATTTTAATGGGTAAAATATTAAAATATCGAAACACCCTAACTTATTACGCTGGAGGCCCATAAATAAAAAAATACAATATAATATTTGTATTTTACGATACTAATGGGTGGTTTTGTTTTTAATATTATTTTTTTGATTTAAAATATCGAAAAAATATGAATATATTTAGATTGATTAATTGATTAATTGAAACAATCCCTAATCACAAGCATTTCATCACCTATTAATATTAATATATATATATATTTTTTGATATTAGGAATTATAATAGTTTTGATTTTGATTAATTATTCAATTTTATACTCCATATTTAGATTTTTTATTAGTTCAAATTAACGAATCACGAACTAAAACAAATATTTTTTTGAGAGGCTGTATTAAAAAGGGAAAAATTGATTCCCCTTATATCAAAAAGAGTGTGAAGTGTATATCATTTTTTTTGTTTTATGTTAAATTATAGTAATGATAAGATTTAATATGAGGGTCTTAAGAAATATACACATTCGATATTTTAATAGAAACTCGGATTAAGAAACGCTTTTTGTAAAAATATCCCATATTTCTATTATTTTAAAATAACAAGATTTTTTCAAAAGTAGTTAATAACTAGCTAATAATTTTATTTTAAAACAAGTTAAACGATTTTTCAATAAAATGACTTTTTTCTCACAAATTAAGATCAGTATGAGTTTTGGGTGATCTTTCATTTGGGGATATTATTCCAGATATGAATAAGGCTCAATTTTTAATCTATGTCTAGTCAAAATAGGGTGTAAATGATGTAAAAACTTTCTTTGATTCGTCACTTAAAAAAACATGTCATAGGACTTGTAAAATTAATGAAGGAAAATAAAAAATCAAGGAGTATCGGAATTTAAAAAATTAAGAGAAATCTTTGCTTCATTAAATGTAATTCTTGTTTCTCGATAAATTATTTGGAAAATAGCAGCCTTATAATTAAAAATTCCAAAATGATCGGTTAACTTTTTCATTTATCAATTCCATAATAAATGTCAAGATTTCGGGCTTCCATAAAGACAAAATTGAAGAAAACATGGGATTATTTCAAGAAAAAATTAATAACGGCGATAGATTTAGAATTAAGTTAGATGAATGAAATATCATAAAACCAAATCGATTCCTTATAATAAAAATGCTCTTGAATTCTAAAGAAGCTATAAATTTGAGGCTAGTAAAAATTAAGGATGTTTTTAATCTAAAATAATAGTAGATTTTGTTAAAAAAAGACTGGGTGTTTTTCGTTTCAATTCCAATAATGATATAATGGCATTAACTAAAAATGAAGCAAACATTATGACCAAATTTGGTTCATATATTCCATCTGAGAGCCGTTGTGTTTAAATCATGATATAGGTCTTTCTGTTTACAAATTATTGTATGAAAAAGATGTTATTTCCGAACATGTGAAAGAAATTATATTAACTTTAATCGGTTAAGACGTTGAAAATTTATTCTAGAATTCCAGTTTTTTGATAAATTTTTGCTATTGAAATATACCATAACATCAAAATTTTCAACTCAAGTAGAGAAAATATTTCATTTTTGAGTTTTATAAGAAAATTATAATTAGGATAAAGATGTCATCAATTAGAAACAATTATTTTCAAAATATCGCGATAAAAAAGTAAGTAAGAGTGTTGAATAAAGAATGATTCGAAAACGAGATGGGACTCAATAGCACCAATTCTGGTAAGGTTTATTTTTTTAAAAGATGGAATAGAAAATCATTTAGTGTTAAAGTGGAGGGTAGATCAAACACACATTCAAGGAAAATAATAAATAAGATTGTTTAAATTTATGAAGTGTTAGGACCTTCGGAGAAGTTGATGGGTTAGTTAAGCTCAAATGATATATATTTAATTGATGGAAAAGTATTATATCGGATGATAAATATGAAACAGTAAAATATAAAATCTAGCTTTTTAATTAGAACTCTATAATTTTTAAAAACATGATTTTTTACAAAAGAAATGTTAAAGCAGTTTCAGCTATATAAATTTCGAAGAAAAAAAACTATCCAACGATTTAACTGAGTATGGGCTTATAGTACTTCAATAATCTTGAAAAAAAAACGAAATAGTATACTACTTATAAACTATGTTTAACAGAAAATTTGAATATACTAACAAAAAATCACTAAAAAAATCTGATAAATTTTTTGGTGATAAGTGTGAATAACTCAAGAATTTAAATTTTCCAACCCAACTAAAAATTCAGTGCCAAAAGAAATAGAGGTTGATATGTAATTATCTTGTGATTTCAAAGTTAAGACTCAAAGGCTTAAAAAATCTATTGTTTCTTATTGAAAATCCAACCAAAACCAAACTCATCGGAATGAATTTCTAAATAACAAGTAGTTTTTGCACTAAAATTGAAAAAAAAATGAGTTATGAGCTGTTGGATGCATTTTTTTTTATTAAAATGTTATTTTAATAATAGAAAACTGTTTTAGTGAAAATTATTATTATTATTTTATAAAAATCTTGATTTAAAAATTCAACAATACATCATTTTCAATATTATAACTATTTTAAGTTTTTATTTCACAAATTGGATGTAATCTGAAAATAATTAATCAGTTTTTGGGAAAAAAAAATGAAATGGATTTATAATTCATTTTTTCCCACATGATTAGATTGTTATGGTTATGCTTCGGATTTTATTTTTTTAACGTAATAAAAATTGATATCCGGTTAATTTGGGTAATTCATTTAATTATTATGGCTGAGAATATCGAAGAAAAATGATATAAAATAATTTAATCCTTGTATTTATTAAAAAAAATCCTTTATATTTCAAGTAATATTCAAAGCCCAGAGATTATAGATTGAAAAAATTCGAAAAAATTTAGTTTTATTTCGTTCTGATATCTTTTAAACTTTAAAATTATCTAGCATCGATATTCATAAATAGCAGAAAATTTATTTTTAAGCTTTTATTATCGTTCTATTTGGTCCTATTTTTAATATAGAAATAAATTTTACTATAAATTTTTTAAATCAAAACCAGTTTTAAAAGTGATCCATGATGTTAATTCTAATAGCTCTAAGTAAATATATATTATTTAAAAAATATAAAAGTTTAATAGTTTATTACTTTATGCTGATATATAATCTATTTTTACGCATGATATGACGGGAAATAAAGGTTGATACTCAAGATTTCGGAAGCAGAAAAATCGAGGATCAGAGCTTCCTAAATATTTTTTCGATATATTCGATTCTTATAAAATTTATAATGCGTTTTTCAGATAAAAATATTTATATTTACTGAATAATTTCAAACATTTACTATTGTTCATCCTGTTTGAGCTTTCCAAAAAATGAAATCTAAGACAGGCATGTAATCAATCTAATTTAAAAATCCCAATAGTCTCAGTTTTAAGAGTTTAAGGTATATTTTATATATAAAAAAACACTAAGGTTATAGAAACAATAGAATAAATCAAATTCTCAGTCTTACCTGATCCATGAAAAATAATCTTAATTTCATCTTCTAATTTATCTGTTTCATTTTTTATTTGAACCTAGCATTACTTTCGCCAATATTTTAAATATAAAAATAGCCCATAAGGTCTTTTAATCTATATATCCTTATTATACGATGGTAATATTATATGTCCTAAGCATTAAAACAAATTATTTTGTATATGGTAATCTCAAACAAGGTGAAAAATTTAGCAGCTATTGCCGAAGCAAAAAATAAAAAACTATAAAAAAATTTATAGGAGCTCATAGGCCAATTTTCAAAAATAATAAATAAAGCCTGGATGTGTATATTATTGGTATATTATTGTTTTATATTGGTTCAATTTAACAAAACAGGAATTTAAAAGTACCCCTTATTACTAATGAATTTCTAGGGCTATTTAATTAATTAATCTATTAAATGGTAATTATAAACACTAATTTAGGCTTTCAGTTCTTGCACCACTAAATAACGGTGTGATAGCTACTAAATATAATGCTTGCCCTCGATAAGTAGTTTTTTCCTTGGACCATAAATAATTAAGTAAAAAATAACCAAAATTTTTATAATATATCAATCTTTATAAAATTAACTCACAAAGAGCATTAACCAAGACATAATATAATAAATAGTAATTAGAATGGTAATCCTCGACACATATTGGATGAATACTTAATAAAGAATTAACATATCCATGTTTGCACTTAGCATAAATCATTATGCAAGAGAATTAAATTAGATGTTTTCCAATTCGAATTCAAAATAAATACACATGATTCGAAAAAAATAAAAAATTATTCGGGAAAAAGCATGAAGATTTAAGAAAAAAGTAAGAATTATTATATAAAAAGTAATATAAATTTCATAAAAATCATATTTGAATCCAAAAAAAGTAAATTCTATTTGGGATAATTTTTTATAATCACCTCTCACGTCAAAATACTTGTTCTAAAAAAATCAATACCAATAAAAACTGCCCTCGCACAGCAAATTTCTCAATTTTTTCGATTCAGTTATTAGATTATAATATTTAGTCTATAATAATAAATCACTCAAATAATTTAATATTTGGAATTATCCAAAATTAATTATCGGGGATTATTTTTGATTTTCATTTCCACTAAATACTATTTATCTTAGAGTAAGTGAAGCTGGGGGTAAGTATATCAGCTTTAAAAATAGATAATAAATTATAATTATTTAAATGTTAAGAAAATTATGAAATATCACATCAATGATCACGATGGGAGCTAAAATTGATAAAATTAAAGCTCATAAAAATTTTGGGGGCCGTATAATGAAATATAAAACATACTTACAAACTTAATCGAATTTCAAAACTAGTATTCCGATTTAATATAATGACCCGTATTAGTTTTGATTCCACTTTTAGTATTTAATTACTATAAAATAAATTAATTTGATATATTAATTTGAAAAAAGATCCCAAAACTACGCATTAAAAGAATCAAATATCATCAAAGGACTTCAATATTATATAATTATTAAATATTTTTTTAACTCAATTTTTTTGTCATTTTTAGTTTTTGTGAGCTTATGGGTCTAAAAAATATGACCATAAACCGATTTAAAAATAATTTCTGTGAATATTATAATGAATATTACAAATAATAATTTTTGAAAACTATACCTATGTTTAGCTAAATTAAAAGATAAATGGAAAACCAAGAATGTAAAGCCATAATTAAAACTATTATGTAATATTATATGGGGATACTCACATTTAAAGTGAATCTAAAACAATTTTTTTAATCTTTGACAAGTTAAATTTACATTTAATGAATTTAAATATACATTATTTAATATTCACATAACTTTATATCCAATATTTTTTACTTTTTTAGTAACTGCTTTTTTTTTTTTAGAAATAGTTTTTAATTTTTTTAATTTTATTTGAGAATGGTGTAAACATAAACATTGGATATGTATTATCTTGACCAAATTCATCACCCTCCCCCATTTTTTAGAGAAAAAAATATGGTATTTTTTAAATAAATTTTTTTGCTAAAATTTTTTATGGAAGTTCATTTTAGTCAATTAAAATCGTGTAACCAATGTAAGAGATTTTTAATTATATGTACTATCTGCCAAGTAGTCCTAATAAGCTTTAAATTCTATAAAAATAAACTCAATAACTAGTTTTTAGCTTCTTCCTACCTTTTATTTTATTATTGATTTATATCAATAATACTTTTTCCTATATAATAAGGTTTTTTTAGGTTCTATTATCAAGTTAGGACTCTGAATAAGAATAAAAAAGCATGTAAATTACTCATTATATTATTTCTATACACAAATAAAAAAAACCCCACTTTTTTCAGATACTATTTTTTTCCAACTCAAATAAACTCTTAAAAACCAGTGAAAATCTAAGAAAATTAAAAATTAAAAAAAATCGTCTTTTCAAAACCCAGTAAAACTTTTTGTGAATCTTCCTAAAATATCCTCTATTTGGGAAAGACTACTCTCTAAAATTTTATATATCAAATTTCGAGCATTAATACCTAATGAAATTGAGTATAAACAAAAACATTAAAAAAACTATTCATTTTAAATATAAATATAAATATATATATATATATATAACTAGGATAGTAGTATATTACTGGGGTGAAAAATCCAACTATACTTATTTAATTGAGTTGCAGGTTTTCGTATTAAAGATTTTCTTTAATTAAATATTAACTGTATTTTTATTATACTCTCAGGGTCAAAATTAAAGCAATTACGAGTTTCAGTAGCGGAAGTAAAAAAAATTCGATAATAATTCAGTCCCTATCGATTTAGAATGTGTCTCTAAGTCTATTTATAACTTTCTCTATTTTTATGTATGAAAGTGGTAGAACAAGAATTTTTTTACCTGCTGAATCTACGCCCATTTTATGGCCAGAGTGTCTTATCATTCTTAAAGATTTTTTCTAGTAGTTTTATAGTTTATTTAGACATTTAATTTCTTTAATCGTTTTCGTTTTCGTTTTCAATAGAAATTGTTTTTTTATTTTTCTTTGCATGTTTAAACAATATTTAGTCTGGTTAGTTTTCGGCTCATTATTCTAGTATTATTCGTGGACTGAGGTCAATAACCGTTAGCAAGTTTTATTATTTAGTTATTTATCTTAGTTTTTGAAAAGATTAGACAGCGCTATAGACATGGTTATGAGCAAAAATGAGTTATCGAGTTATTTAATTATTGTTTTTATCCTTTTAAATTTCTCTGGAGGTTGAAACCTGGAGAGAAGCGGCATAATATAGTGATAGTGATACTTAGGTATCAATCTCTACTGAAGTAACTATGCTAGGTGACGACTTAGACCCACCCTTTAGCTTGTTGGGAGGACCAGCCATGAGAGATATTGTATTTTCAATTCTGGATTTTTCTTCAAGTTCTGGTCCCGACCCCAGGTAAGGCTCTCATCTATTATTTCTACCGTGGGGGCTGCAAAAAAACTTAGTGTTGTAGGTACACAAGATACGGGCGAAATGTGGATATGCGATGTGAGTTAGTAATACCCGATCTAAATTATCTGTTGGGTGAGGAAGATTGGTTTATCGAAAATGATGAGCTTAGCATTATCTGGCCTTTTTCTGAAAAAAAAAAACATTTTTGAAGCAAAGATTTATTCCTATCTAACTGCTATAGATAATCAGATCCAAAAAATGTCAAATAACAATTCAAGTATAACCATTTTATAAATATCGATAAAAAATTTCTATTAGAAACTTTTTTTATTTATAGATAAAAAAATTGATTTAAAATTTTATTAAGTGGGTTATTTAAACCAATTAGGGCTTAATAAGTTTTATCTTCTAACATTTTGTTTATTTGTGAAATTTGGGGTGGCACTCAGTGCATAATTAGCAATTCTCACTTCTCCTTCACTCATCAGAGATTTGAGGGCAGATATTCCTCCCCTAACACACATATCTAGTCTTCACCTATTGCTCTACTTAATTACAGTTCTAAGAGTTTCTACAGCAATCATGGTAGAAATAACATATAATAAAATTATCGGAGTGGGTTATGGAGCTATAATTTAAAGAAAGTTTAAACATAAAGCACTATATCTTCTATACCTTAATCTTCCATAAAATCGAATGATAGGTCTAAGTAATATTTGAGAGGGTTGACTTCAATAGAAATGGATGACAAAGAATCATATTAGCTATTTTCTGCCGCCTCTCTCCAATAAACAGCTTGTGGGGAAAACCAATAATTCCAAGCAAGGAATCGATTAACTCAAAGCCGAAATAAACATGCCATAGAACTACTTGAGCTGATGCCAAAATTAACGAAAATTTTAAAAATTTGATTAATAACTTTTATCTAGAGGATAATAATTCCAATTTTCGGATAATTTATCTAAAAAAATACTAAAAAACTGACCACAAACAAGTTTTGGTAAACACGACTAAAAAATTATAATAAAATTGCTACATTTTTACCAAAAATAATCTAACTACGCTACTAATCAACATAGTTTAAAAATATTCATTATGCGTGTTACAACTATCGGGTTACAAAAACAGTTTAGCTTCCCTCATGACAAAAATATGGGTCCTAATTTTTTATTATATAGTAAACCTCTTTTCAAACATAGAAAAAGGTGTGATAATTCAACTCCTAGTTAGAGATTAATTCTAACTATACTGATGAAAATATACATTTCATCATAATTTGGATTTATATATTTGAACTTTATAAAATTTTCTGATGCGTAATCGTGAAAAATAATTAAAATTCTAGTTTTGCTATTTAACTCAAGGAAAGTCATGATAAATACACACTTATGTATACGTTTAATTAAAAATGGATTTATGTTAGCTAATAATTAACAATTCATCATAAAATAAAGTTTTTATTTTATTTTGACCTGAAATATTTGACAGATTTTATAAAAAAAAATTGGTATAAGTAGTTTAATAAATTATAATTAGAGTTTTTTTTTTCTAAAAAAAATCATCTTAACATTTTTTTGTAGTCATTTTAATTTTAAATTATTAAAATTTATGAGATTCTTTGGTATACCAGAAAAAATTTATCAACAAGCTCCATTGGCCTATTATATCTCGGAATAACATTGGCTAAATAAATATACATATTTTTCAAATTTTCGGTTAAAGCTCCCTAATTTAGATACCATATAATTATTAATTGTTATATATGCTTTTTTAAAAGAATAAAAAAAAACTTGCTATACATCAAAAAAGTGATTAAAAAGGCAATAGAAAATACTAACAAATAAAACTTCTGTTGTGTCTTCAAATCTGCCATATATGTTATTTAAAGATTATTATTTGATTTTCTGTTAAATAAATGCGAGGTTATATTGTAAATTTGATTTTAAAAAAAATTGCAAGAAAAAAATTTGGGGATTGATTATTCTCGTCAGACTATAAATATTTGAATTATATTTGGTGATTTTAATTTTCTCAAAAAATAATAATCAAGTTAAATAAAATTTTTTTTTTAGCTATTAACTAATTGAGGTTTGTGGCTGTAAAAATTAAACTCAAAATTAGGTCAATAAATTAGCTTGATTTTCAAATCAATTTAAAAATGAGTAAATTTTATGCAATCATCAAATATAAATTTTTTGATTAAATCCTTTCGCATATGAAGCAGATGGATTGGTCAGTATTATATTACCGGGTGAAATCAAAAGACTAAGATTAATATCAATTATAAATTAATTAATTACTTTAACCCCCGTCGGAAGCGGATTCTCTATACCAGTTAGACTGGTACAAATCCTCGCTTCGAAACTGTTGATGTGTAGTTAAGTGTGAGGAAATGCTAAGTACACTATTACTAGTACACCTATCGCCCTCACCCAACAGAGACCAAAGTGAAGGTATAACACCCTTACTCCGCCTATCTACACTTCACCCGTTGCTCCCTGTACTGAAAACACTAAGTGTTTGTACATCCCCCACGGTAGGAATAATAGACGAGAACCTTACCGAGGGGTTGGGATCGGCACTTAACGAAAGACCCATTAAAGAAGACATAATATCTTCCATAACGGCTTCTCCCACCAAGTTGATAGATGGGTCTAAGTCTTCACCTAGTGCAAAGACTTCCGAAGAGGAAGACACCGAAGTGTCACTCTCTCTATCTTCAGCAACTTCACGCCAGGCTTCAACCTCCAGGGCAAACCAATAAGGGTAAGCACCGGACTAGACCAACACATCGTTGCGCATAACCATGCCCATAGCAATATATGAACTATAGCCTTCACTAGGCAATAAAACTAAACTAATAAAAAAAAACTAACTGGTAATGATACCAGTCCACGAAGAATAACAAAAGACTAATAACTAACCTGGTAAAACCAAAAGCGAAAAATATAAAATAATTTATATTTAAATAAACGAAATAACTAACTAGACTGTAACTAACTAAAAATTAGAATCAAAAAAGTCTTCAAGCGTGCTAAGACTTTCAGACTATAAAAAAGGGAGTAGCTCCACCTAGGACGAAAACGCGCGTCCTACTTCTTTGCTCCATTATGTAAAAATTTCCGAGGAAATTTAGTATTCATTGGAAAAAAGTAAGAATCCGGCATGTGAAAAATTTAAGAGTTAATTCAAATAACTCTAAAATTCTCTTTATGAGAGAAAAGATATGAAAATATGGGTAATTTAAGCAAACTTATGATTTCGAATAAACATTATACATTATTAATTTTTATAAGCCATCAAATAAATAACGAGAAGCTGTGTGAATGTAAATTGAACTTGAATTTGAACATTGAGATGTTTGAATTTACTTTATGATACAGAAGGTTTAGTTATAGAATTGATAACTTTTATCAAGTAATATGGCTCTTTGGTTGATAATAAATTCCTTAAGAACTTCACATATTCAGATTCATTACTAGAAATGGTATGGTTTTCTTGGGATGGTGGTGTAGGAAAAGGTTGAGCTTTTGCAACTTTTACCGATGAAGTGGATGAGTTATTTTCTAAATTAATATTTATTTCCTTTTTCTTTTTATGAGGTACACTTGATTTTTTTATTAAATCATCATTTTTTTTCAAATTTTTTAATTTTTCTGACTACTCAGTTTCGTTGAGATTCTCTAAAACTTTGAAATCCCCTTTATTTTTTGATTCCTCTGATATTTCGGAATTCACTTTTTTAATCAAGATTTAAGTTTTTATTGAACCCAAAACTTTTTCCGAATCCTTTTTACTAATAATTTTCTGGGACTTAGTAGAATTTTCTGATGTTATTGGATTCTCCTCAGCTGAATTTTGGTATTTTGAGGAATCTTTCATTTTTTCGACCCCTCAGCTTTACATGAAGCCTCTACGGCTTTGAAATACCTTCTAATTTCAGGTTCCACTGATTTTTCCTGGATATGTACCTTTACAGCTTCCAAGATTCTTCTGGAACTCTCTTCTTTATTTGGATCGTCATTTTTAATCGAATTATCTAGAAGCTTTAAATCCCCTATACGGCTGGAATCCTTTATTTTGTTGGGGTCCTCTATTTTGCTAGGATTTTCTATCTTTTTGGATATTATATTGTTTTTTGATTATCCCATTTTCTTGATTCAACGGATTTATTTAAATCCTGAGTTTCATTAGAATGATTTTCCTTTTTTGAATCTTCGACTTTTTTAGGGTTTTCTGGTTCTTTTTGAATTTGAGAAGTAACAATAGAAGTATTTTTATTTGAGTTTGTACATAAAGATATTTCGAACTCAAGACTTTCTTTGTGAATACAATTAATTGGAGCCTTGACCGCATTGATTACAACCAAATCAATACTTATTCCCTTAATGTATAGAAAAGATGAAATGTAAACCTCTTCCAAGGAGTGTAAAATGAATAAAATATTTTCTTGGGAGTAGAAATTACAATTAGGAACTTTTTTAGCCTTTAAATGTATTGTTTTTCCCATAACACATAACGTTTCAAAAACGGATTCCAAAGCAGATTTTATTGGAATTCGTTTTAAGTGAGAGATGGTACTTTAATTGAAAAAATCGGTAAATTCTGATGTTTTAAAACAATTGAAAGGTATAAGATTGTAAAAATATCTAAACTTTAATTTTTTCGAAGCAAGTTCCTCAATTTCGAAAATAAGAATTAAAGTCTTTGTTCCCTACAAAAATTCTAAACTAGGTGCACCGCCACCGCATGAACACATAAATTGATAAGCAGCATCAAGCCAGCTTTTTTTGAAGGGATTAAGTTTGACAGCAATAACATTTTGACCACCTTGGAAGCAGAATATTCTTACTGCTAGATCTTCGGAATCGTTTACCACTTGGATCAAATCGTTATAGCGACAGTTTGATTCGTAAAATGAGCTGTTAGTATATTTAAAGTTTAGAATTTCATTTTTAGAAGAAAAAAAACCTGAATTATTGGTTCTCCAAGGATTGGCGTCGTCACTATCAGTTCCTCCAGTTAAGAGGACGCAATCGGATTTCATGGCTATAAACGAAAAAGAATTTAATTGAATGCTAGTAATTGTTTACCCATTAAGACAACACAGATTATCGTTAATAATTCTAGAGACCAAAATCTTTGATCAAAACGCAACCTTAACAGTTTTTTTTTTAAAACGGAATTAACTTGATTTGCTTGCATATTTTTTCTAATCGTAACATAACCTTCTTGCCGACTAGAGCATTTCTTTTGTGCGTGGCAAAATCCTTCACAGAAATTATTACGTATGGTATGTTCTTTTCAAGAAGGGATTTTTTTTTTACTATTTAAGCCATTGTCCAAAATAATTTTTAATCTTCATCAAGCCAATAAAAACAGAACATTAATATTAGACCCAACAATCACTCAAAACTCCACAAAAAGAATATTTATTTTTGTGGTTTTAATTTCAGATTACCCAATATATTTAAAAGTGTTCCATAGCTACATTACCAAACGGGGAAATTGCAAAAATATACAGAGTTTTGAAAATAATTGCAAAGGTAGAAAAAATTAAAAATATTTCCTGAAACGGTTTGATTTAATCGATTGATTAATTATATGGAGAATAAAAATTGATATCTAATCTTGGGCTTATTATTTAATAATTCAAGGGAATCAATATTATTTAATTTTTTATAGTGGCTTTAATTTGCCCATCTCACTAAACGTAGAAAAAATCCCTAGTTGTTCTCATTTTAGATGTTAATTTATGGAAATATATCTTAAATAGAAAAATTTCGAGCCGAAATTTATACTGAATCTAGCCCTCAATAGAAATATAGGATTTTATTTTTCCATTTATTTTTGAATATTCGTAAAGCTAGGATATTATTTAAGTTTAGTTACAAATATTTAACTCTCATTATCATACTACTGAATAGATTATTTCAATAAAAAGAAAAATAATTTCAACAAACGCTTTTAAAAAGCTTTTTCCCGAATAAAAAACTTAAAATATATTATATTATTAAATCTTGTATGTAAGGGTTTCAAAGTACTAACTATTAAACTGATATTTGTGAAATATGTGGGGATAGCTTTCAAAAAAAAAAATCTTCTGAATAATCGAATAAAACTTGAAACTTTATATAAACTAAAATGAGGTTTAAGACGATAAATTCCAATTTTCTCAGATTAAAATAGAATAAAACATTCTTGATCATAAATTTATACCACAAGCCAAATAATAACTTGAATTTATTTGATAACCAAAAATTCTTGTAAATTCAAGCGGGTGAGATGAAAAAGACATTTTGATTTCTGAAAATTTATACACATAGATCAAAAATTCATCTTAAAATAAAAAGATAAAAATCCGTTAATATATCATATACCCTTTTTCACTATATATTTTAAATTATCTTGATTTTTAGTTTAATACTTGTAAAATAAAATAAAAATTACTACGCATTTAAGAATGAAAAATTTATCAATAAATAAAAAATTTTAGTTTATAAAATATTTCTTCTATAAATATAAATATATGAGCATTTTAAACAAGATTAAGTTTTGAGGTGGTTACGATGTTGACTTTTCTTTAAAAAAATCGAACCTCATATAATCTACATAGAGCTCATTTATATCACTTATTCTAACATCCAACCAAATATAAAGATATAAAAACAAAGTTTGACACATATTATTTAACATCACACTCTTTATTTACACTATGAATGATATTTTTGATCAAATTTATGCATAAAATCTGTATTTATGCTCGAGAAATATAAAAGCATAAAGTATACCCTTAATAATACTACTATTATATTTAAAATAGAAAAGCTTATTTTTAGTTAATACATGAAGAGGGATCCATTTAAAATAAGAAACGTCAAATAATAATAGTAAATTAAATCGTATAGCTCAATTATAAATTTTAGGTTTAATTTTAGTTTTTAGATATAAGTTTTCTTGAGCATTAAATAACAATTAAAGATTTTAACAGTTCTTCAAAAATTTTATTATTATTTTTAACACATAAATTTTCTAGTGATATATTATCCTTATATGTATTGGAAATATCATTTATATTTTTCTCAATGAATTAGATTAATTTTTTGTAAGTGATTATTTTTAGTATGCTTTTATCACATTTCAAGAATATGATAAATTAGACATCAAAGAAAATAACCTTAGTATCCTTAAGCTGATTCAAATTTGAAAATACTGAAACTAGAAACTAATAGTTAATTTAAAAAGATAATATATTTTGGCTCTATATAGCCTAAATCCACATTTAGATAGAATATTTATCCAGTGGGGGTATAAGTAATAATAAACCAGAAACCAAAAATATGATAATATCGAGTATATCAAGATAATAATTCCTTTAGTTTTGTTAAATAGCTCCAGGTCACTTCCTTAACATTCAAATTTCGGCTCGAAATTTTTCTATTTAAGATATATTTCCATAAATTAACATCTAAATTGAAAACAACTAGGGATTTTTTCCACGTGTAGTGAGATGGGCAAATTAAAGTCACTATAAAAAATTAAATAATATTGATTCGCTTGAATTATTAAATAATAAGCACAAGATTAGATATCAATTTTTATTCTCCATATAATTAATCAATCGATTAAATCAAACCGCTTCAGGAAATACTTTTAATTTTTTCTACCTTTGCAATTATTTTCAAAAATCTGTCTATTTTTGCAAATATCCCTTACCAAACTAGGAAAGTAGTAAAATTTTAATGTTGAAATTTTCGCTCTTAAATAAAGTCTCGATTTAGTATCTATGATTTATTTCACAAGAGATTAAAGAAATTACTCTTACAAATAACACAACCTAGCCGAAATCCTTATTTAAGTAGAATAACAAGAAAAATAAGGCATTTTTTTTATCACGGAATAAAAAAATATGGCAAGTTTTGGCTCAGTGGAGTTTAAAACTACTAATATTAGGTCTTGAGTATTTAAAATTTAGAACAGAATATTATTAAAAGTTCTATTATTAAACCACACTTTTTATATTACTGCATTCGATTAAAATAAAATTTACCTTGATGGATAAACCGAGCTAAAAAGTAATTGGTGCATTCTTTCTAGAACCTCACCTAGCGGAGAGAAATCTTGAAATACCTAATTCGTTTAGATGAAATCCTAAAGTTAAATAAAAGTAAAATAAAGTAGGATAAAGCTGTAAACTATTATAATGGAATATTTAAGCTTTTGACCCCATAGAACTAAATTATCGCATTTAACTAATTCTTAATAAATTAAATCCAGTCATAATGTTATGACAATTTTTTCTAAAGCAAATTCTAAGATTTACGAAATTTAAAATTAAATCATCCATTAGTAAGGCTCCCTGATAAAAAAACATATATCCTATTAATAATTTTATAAAAAAAATAAGTAATTTTCTAAGTTTTTTTTACGTAAATTCATTATAAAGTAAACAAAAATTTATTATTAAAACTAATTTAGGAAAATTAAAAAAGGTGGGAAAATATCAAAAAAAAAAATCCATGCAACGCCCCTCTGCACCCCTAGCAGATCCATACATCGAGTTAATAAAGAGAGCCATTCCACTCAAAATTATGATTATCATCCTGATAAATGAGCTAAAAAAAGAGTTAAAATTCGGACTAAATACAAAAATTTCCATACCTTAGCTTACGTTCGCGCTTAAGAAGCGAAATCTATCTTTTATTATTTGATTTTTACATCCCCATCGGAATAATACAATCAAATAAACTTCCATTGTTTATTTCTTATTGAATTTTCGATATATAATGAGCTATCTTATTTTGATTTAATAAGATGTCACGAATAGTGGAATTATTCAAAATTTCTGTTTTGAAGATGTTTACCTCAGTCGCTAGCACTGGCTTTCAAAAAACAGAGGAGATTAATGTAGCTTTTTATCGATTAGAAAAAGCTAAATATTTAAACACATTTAATAGAAAAAAATGTATCAAATAATCCTTAATTAAAATCCCACCATCTGTTTACGATTTACCGTGTACTATCATTTTATTTTTTGAAGGAAAAATAATTTAATCATGGAAAATTGAAATCTAACCTTTTATTTTCTGCAAAATAGTTTAAATTAATCTTCTAAAAAAATTTTTTTTTGCCTTCTATTTTAATAGAAACTCTTTTTAAATGTACTTTTGCGTAAAAATTGAAACTTAACAAATTAAATAGAAGTAATTTTTTTTTTTTTGCAAATAAAAAAAACAGAAAGCAAGAAACTTACTTATGGTTTAATTTTTTACAACGATATTTTATTGAAAGATAAAATATTAAAAAAAAATTGTAAAAAAAACGGCCGGAAAAAAATAACCAATTTTTTATTATACAAATAGATCTCAAATCATTGAATTTAATATTGAAAGTTAATATATTTTTAAGAAAAGAAGAACTTAAAATCCTCTTTTTAAGTGATGAAATACAAAAATACAACTATTTTTATTTTTTGTAAAGATTCTTTTTTATTATTGTTGATTCAATCTTTTTATAGACTCCATAATATCAATAACTCAATATTTTTTTTTGATCCGGATAAATTTTAGCGTTCTCTTAAGTATTCCTTTCTTTTTTACTGCATATTTCTTCCAAAAATGCATTTAAAAAAACAAAAAAACATTAAAGTGTCAAAAATTCTGATTTTTGCCTAATAAAAATGGATAATTTTAACAATCTGGATTTTTATTTGTTGGATTTTTTGAAATTATCTTCAAACCCGCTATTTATATTATTAAATATCTTATATTTTTTATCCTCGCTAATAAAATGTAAGGGATGAAATTAATAAAAAAATACAAACCAATTTTAGATTATTGAAATAGTCTCTAAATAGAGTAAATGTGCTAAAAAAAATTTTATCCAATGGAATTTTTTTCAAAATAAAGAAAAACCAATGAAATGATTAAAAATATTTTCTTTTTTGAATTTTTATTTATGATTTTATTCCTTCTTAACATTATTATGCTATATTTTTTTATCATTTATACCCAATTTAATTTCACCTTCGATTTAATATTTGTATCGCTCTTTAAATTTTGGCTTTAACTTTGTACTTGAAAATAATATTTTTGTAAATAATATCAAGTCGTAGTGGGTTAAGGATAACTTAAACTATTTTTAGTTTTTTAAAATAATGATAAAAATTATCATTTTTTGGTATTATAAGATTTTTTGCGAATTCTATTAAATAACTGTGCCAAAACTTGCTATAAATCAATAAAAAACGTCGATTTTTTCAGGTGTAAATTCAAAAAGACTCATAGTTTGAGAATGGATAAGCGTTTCATCTTGGGATAATTTTTATTACCAATAAAAAATCAGGCTTTAGTAAGAATAGACTTCATTCACAAATATATGTATTAGTGAATATCTAAAATATCCATTTGATGCAAAAAATTAAGTAAAATCTTTTAGTGTAATAATATATGAATTTTTTTTAAAAAAAATAGGGAATAAAACTTATTTTGATTTAACTGTGGTTCTTTTTTAAATTTAAAGAATTATATCTAACTTTAAAAAATAATTAAAAACTTTAATATTTAAGCCCCCTAATAATTTGTAAGATTGATGAAAAGATGATAAAACGTATATTTAATATATTTCTTATAATATTGGGACTGTCAGAGAGACATAACTGATTTTTGTAAAAAAGTTTGAATTTTATTTAAAAATAATAATTAATTTTCTGTGGAAAAAATTTATATTTTTTTGGTATAAAATTACATAATCGTAAAATAATAACTAAATTGATATTTTTTATCCAAAAATTTTCAATATAATAGCTAAAACTCACTTTTTTATTGTATTCACGAAGCCTAAAAAAACAAAAAAGTGATATTAGTATTTAAACACAATGGTTTAGGGCATAGGCTATTATTTATGGATCATTGTTCTGATATATTATGCTTTAGATAATCATTTTATTTTTTATAAATTTGAAGCACCATTTTTTAATTAATAAATCCTTATATTTGATTTAAAATATTTATAATTTTTCAAATACTTTTAAATGCACAAATTTTTTCAAAAAGTTTCGAAAAACCGTGCATTTTATAATTATATCAAAAAATTGGTATTTATGCTGTTTAGATAGAAAATTAAAAAAAAATAAGGGTGAAATATAAATTATGCTTTATGCTTTATGTTTTAATTCTTAAGGCTCATTTTACATTATACCAATATTTTTTACATATTACTCTATTTCAAAATAATGTATTACGAAAATTTGAATCTTTCACCTATTAATTTTTTTGGTGTGGATTTTTTTTGTCATATTTATTTTAATAGAAATTTAATTTTAGGGTATTAGGTAGGTTTAAATTCGTTAGAAGTAAAAAATAAAAAATAAATTTGATGAAGAACAAAAACGAACTATTGACCTGGTTCTATTTACACTAGATCTTTCTTGTTTATTTCTATTATCCCTTTTAATTTAAACTGTGTTGATTTAACCTATGTAGCACTTTTCACCTTCACCTTCATCTTATATTAGATATTTTTTAAATAATTATTTTATTTTATATTATTTTTAATAAAAAATTACATCTAATATTGAATAATATATATTCCTTATATATGGTATATTTAAATTGAAAACATCTGAAATTTTCGGCTTTAATGTATTTATTTTACCAAATTTATATTTTTTAACGGCTAGTTCTAATTCAGCAATTACCTTCAATTGAGATTTTAAAGTTTTTTAATAACAGTTGCCCAGTGTTCACTATTTATGCTATTTTTATGTATAAAATAACTTTTTTTATTCTTTCTTGCCACACAATTTGTAGCCATTTTTAGGTTCTTTTGTCGCTTTTTTCCAAAATTAGGGGGTTTTCCTTTTATCATTGAACCACGCTGAATGATATACAAATACCTTTGATATTTTTTTAGATCTTTAACTTATATAATTTTTTTATTCTATAACTTTTCTTTTTTTCTTTATCCTTGCTCAATTTCACATAGTTCAAAAATATTTTGATGTTAAAAAATTTTACACTTTTAATTTAATACTCTTTACTTTTAAATATCTCGTTTGCTTTTTTGTATTTTTTGACCACTTATAAAAACAGAATTTGTAGATTTTTTTTCCTCAGAGAACCTTTTTTTCTGAAAAATTTGATTTATTTTAGATTGTGGGTAAAAAAGGTTATTTTAAGATTTTTCTTGGTATTTTATTAGTTTGTATTTATTGTAAAAGACTATAAATAAACTAATTAAAACCAAAATTCTAAAATAGCCACAAAAAAAAAATTAATTAAGTCAAAAGATCTCAGCCCAAGAATCCTTTGTTTGTATACTAACTGCTTAAATACTGATAATTTTCTCAAATAGTTTTTTATTAGTAATTATAGTAATACATCTGTCTAACAAGATTTCAGTTAATGGAAAAAAGTTCGATCTTTCCTATAAAATTTTATATTGATAATTATTAATATAGGTGGCCAAACCGGTTACAAATTATTTTAGCAAATTATATATTGAATATTTTCCTAATTTTTATTTTATTTTCCATTTAAATTTATTGAAGAATTTTAGATATTAATTAGTTTTCCGAAAAATCGATACCATCTCTACCTCTTTGAATTTATTCAAAATTTAATTGGGTGTTAAACATGAAAAGTTTTTTACAGCTACTTTGTATAATTTTTTTTAGCTTGTTGACTATTTTTTTTTGCGAGAAATTTATTAAATTTTTAATTTTTTTTTTTAGGTTTTTTTTTCCTTTTTAATGGTTATATTATTATCTATATAATTAAATTTGCAAATTTTCATCTTAATTTAAAGCTTTTTTTATGCTATCAATAGTATTTTTATTACTTAATTAAGATTTTTTACAGATAATCTAATAAAAGCACATTTTAGTTTAGCTTTTTTAACTTTAATAAAAATTATCATGAATGAAAATGAAATGTAAATCTCTATTTACATCCATTAAATTTCAAATAGAATATAAGCCCCGCCTCCACCAAATTATACAAAAAATACAAAAATTACTTATGAACATATTTAAAATGAAAAAATATGCATACAAATTACATGGAATTAAATTATAAAATAAAGAAATAAAATATTTTTATAGTATTTATGCTTCGTATTTTTTAACTTTTTCCAAATAAAATTATATTTTTGAGAAAATTGTGGCAAGTATATTAACAAGAAAATCATAAATTTTAGTTACTTTTTTGTGAAAATTTCTCGATTCCAAGCCTATGAATTAATTAAGGTGAAAATAATTTTTATTAAAAATGCTGATTTAAATACTTATATATTACTTTATATTGATTTAAGCATACTATAGATTCAATTTATTTTTAATTTTTAATTTTATTGTAACCATAATATTTATTCAATAAGATTTTTAGATTATTTATAATATTAAATACTACTATTAAATACGTTTATAAAAAATAAGATTATACCTACGTATAAAATCATTTATAAAAAAGAATAATCATATAGCTAAATAATATCAGTATTTATTTATGGGATGTGTATTCATCGAAAACTTATGTAAATTAAAGTAAAAGTACTTTTATAATGATCATATTTGTTTTATAATAATTAAATAAATTTAAAATTAACAGTTGGTTCTCAAATAAAAGTTTAGTTGGAAATAAAATTAATTACAAGATCTAATAAAATTAAAAATTTTATATTATTTTTGTTTTTTTATAATTAAATTAGTTGAAATAAACACCAAAAATAATTATACTCATTTTTTATAATTAAGTATACATTCTTTTGAAGATATGGCATGGATTAAAAAGTAATTGAAGAAATGAATATATTTATACCCTGTTTTAAATATAGATAAAATTTTATTTTTATTTTTCGAATAGCAAAAAAAAAAATTTTAACTTTCTAAGTCCATATTTGCTTATTTACAAAAAACAATTTCCACTTCATTTCTTTTAGATCTTCAATTTTTTATTTGAAAAGATCAAAATTTTATAAACACTTTATCCATTTTCTGAGTGGGAGTGTGTTATAACTACTACATAGTATAATTTACGAAATTTATTCTTCGTCATTATCACATCATCACATTAACAAGAAACCCTAATAAAACAGCTCGAAAAATAGTCTGAATATTTTTGATATTTTCACGATTGGGTATGATATTGTGAAACCTATCAAGAATATTTCACATAGCTTAATTCTGGTAAAACGATATATTTTCTATTTAGAAAACTAATTCTTGTATTAGTTGAGATACTATGCGCGGTATTTCTATATCAGAATTGATTGATTAGAACTAAATTTAATCGATTTAATAAAAAAAAAATCTAAATGCAGTGGAGGATATCTGAAGAAAAAATTCGCTTTTAAAAAAAATTTAGATGAAATAGTTATAAAAAATGTATCCAAACCAAAAGGCATGTGAGAAACGTTTTTTTGCTTATATATAATTGCTTTAAAACTAAATTCATAGATTCGATTTTCTATTTTCTAAAATAAATATTCTGAAAGCCAACAGTAATATTTTTGAAAAATGGAGATATGTTTATTTTTAATTTAGAGGGTGATAACAATTTTAGAACAATCTCTATAAATAAAACTATGGAAAAAATATTGATATGGAAAAAGTCATATAGCATTAAATATTTTAAATACATAACTTATAAAAATTTTAAGACTTAATCTTGTAGATAAAAAATTAACTTTTGTTCAAAAAAAGATATGGCTTTTTTACCCAATTAAGAATTATAAAAATCGATTTTGCAATATTGGGTCTTAAATATGCACTAAAAATTTTAAAGAAAATCTTAGAAATATTTACAAAGTATAAGCTCTAGTATATTAGAAATTAATCCCTATAAAAAAATGATGAAATATTCGTCTCCAAGATATTTGTAAGGCACTCTTCATCAAAATAATCAGTTTCAAAAATTATTTGTAAAGGATTAAAAAATTAAAGGATCTTTTAGTAATATTTTTTTTTCCAAGTATAGAAATATATTTAGTTTAAATAAAATCGAATATTTTTTTGCAATATATTCATATTTCTGAATCAATTTTTCTTTTATATAAAAAATAATTATTTTTAAATCTATTAGCTCATTAAATTTGAAAACCGACTTTGTTTTTTTTTTCTGAGTAGATTAATTTTTTGAGTAGTTGAAATACTACCAATGATAAAAATAATATAGCAAAAATTATATAAAAAATTAATGACACGAAAAAAATAGAACAGAAATATATCAGCTATTCTATTGAACTAATATAAGACTGATGTTAAATTAAAATTTCTTTAGATAAAAATTAAAGAATTATTATTTTATCTAAAATAAAAATTGGAGCAAATTCCGTTAAAATTATAAATAGGAACTTTTGGGAAGCTAAAAAATAATTGGAAATAATTTAATTTTTGAAAAAATCAACACTATAAAAGCTATAAAAATTGAAATATTTTGATAATAATAAATATATCTTTTGCAAAAAATGAGTCAAAACTTACTAAAAAAATCTTTTGAATAAAATAAAGCTGGATATAATGGAAAGTTGTTTTTTTAATTTGATCTTGCTTTAATTTCATTGCAGAAAATTGAAAATGATTTTTAAAATTTATATGAAAAATTTAAAAGTGATAGATTTAATATTTCTTCTAAACCTCGGGAAAAATAGAGGGGTAGAATTTTGATTAGTTTAAACCAGAAGATTTTGCATTTTGACGGAATTAATTTTTCTGTTGAAAGGAAAAAATATTTATTCTATAATAACCGATGCAGCTGTTATATTTTCACAATCTCGTATATTTAAGAACCAAAAATACTCTGTCTACATATTTATAAAGTTATGGCGTATCAAAATTCTGATCCCAGTGGATATATTGAAAAAATATACGAAATTTATACATTAATTTGAAAATTTTTAGCTAACACAATCTTCCATGAATATAGTTCTATATAACAATTCTATAAAATAAAAAGCCTCTACTTGTTAAATATTTTCTAGGAGACCAGAAAAAAATTACACTTAATCACAAAGGATAAATTTATATTACCAAAAAAAGTGCATAAACTTTGATGGTGATGGATATATCAAGAATTCATATCCATTTATCATTTTACATTTTTTTTTTGAATTTATGTTATCCAACTTTTATAAAACTATTAAGCTTATATTTAAAATATATATATCGATCGTGATAATAGCTGAATAAAAAAAAGGGTTATAAATATTAAATATTTTTTACTAAAAGCTATTGTTATATTTGATGAATATATAAATTAAAATAATCGATTTTTTCCAAATAAGAATAAATTTTGATTTGTCTATTTTTACAAATTATAGATTTATGAAAAAAAGTTAAAAGCTTTGAAAATTTGAATTTGAAATTGATGATATAAATCGACCATTATTAATGATATTTTGATACATATTTTGCAATATTTTGTTTTTAATATATATTAATTGATAAAAGTGTATGAACTAATAATATACAACAAAAAAATTGGGTTCGAAAATGCTCCAAAATTATTTTTATTAGGTTTCAGAATCCTTTTTATATAAAATAGAAATTTTTTTATATATATTTGGTTTTAAAACAATTATACGTATATAAAGAAAAAATATTTACATATTTATTAGTTTGAACAAATTTTTTACTCCGTACTGTCAAACTTGTTTCAAAAAAAGATTATTTACTTCAGATATCATCCATTGTTTTTAAATTAGAATATTTTTTCTATACTGGTTAACTTTTAACTTGAATTAATCAATCATAACTTAAAACTAGTGCACTGAGTACCTCAGCCAATTTAAGGGATTTTTTTAAAATTTTATTTTTTTCTAACAAAAACATATCAATTACCTGATTCTAAAATAAGAATATGGGTGGAGGTCTCAAAATAATGACCGAGCATAACGCAACTAAGAAGAACCAAAATGATATTTTAGATTTTTTAATTAGATTTTCTTCTTTTTAATGTTTTAATTCTCAAGAAAATGTGTAAAATATATTATTAATTTTTATATCCCACTCTCTCCCATAAAAATGAGAAAGTGATATTAAATTTTTTTATTTTTTCGAATAAAAAAACAGTTAGTCTAAATATATATGAAGTGGTAAAATTTGTTTATAAATGTGAAAATATAGTTTAAGAAACTCAAATTAAAATTTTTCATCTACCCGAAAAAGTATAATAAAATATTGCCTATATTTAAAAGCAGGTTTAATTTTTTTTATTTTTGCAAGTATTTTTTAATATTTTTCTGTATTTATAATATAATACTATTTAATAAATTAATTTAAAATTATTTCAAGGTATCAGACATAATTTTTTTTTTTT
>LSSL01000704.1:0-25629 GCA_001953115.1 Smittium mucronatum | reverse complement strand
CGTAATATATTTTTCTTTATATACACAAAATTATCCAGTAAAATTAATTTTGGATTTTTTTTTTTTCGTAATTCTCCATACGCTAGTACCGATCCCTCGATCAAAAGCATACTATTATCTTAAGTACACTATATATATATATGTGTGTGCATGGGTGATTATCTTTGAGAGAAGACAATATCTATTAAACTTTTGCCATTTTCTTAATTTGGAAATACAGTGTTAAAAACGAGCACAAAATTATTGGATGATCTGGAATATTAAATTACAAAAAGAAATTATCTATTGGCAAAATATTGAAATTTTATTAGAGAAAGTATTTTTACATTTATATTGGTTTGAAGGTTGTGTAGTTTTGTTGTAGAAAGTGGTTTACATAGCAAAAAAAAAAGTCTGGTCTTGAAAAGAATCCCCTATATATATTAATACGTGTATAACATAAGATTTCTATGGTTTTAATTATAACAGAAATGTACTCAATATTTCAAACATGAACTATAATCTTTAGGGATGTGTATTAGTCGAAAATTCATTTTACGAAATTAATATCGAAAAATGGAGAGTTTTCTTCTAAAAACATTCATTTAGCTTTAAATATACACAATATATGCGGTTTAACCAAAAACTAATAAATTTTATGGTATATTTGAAATTTTTAACGTAAAATTCTGGGGATGTACAAACTTTATTTTCTCAAAAGCATTTGGAAGTTTGCTTTTTTGAAAAGAGGCGAGTAGGGGGAGATAAATCAAGCTCTAGGCCTTCATCTACTTGGAAATAAACTAAAGAAAATTAAAAAGAAATTTAGACTCCATTGGTATTTTTTTTTGTTATTAAAGACATACACTACAATAAATAGTCACAAAGAAAATATATCTTGTAAAAATATATAGTATCTACTAAAAATTATAATAAATATGAAAATTTATGGCTTACAAACCCGACTCGCAGAATATTTAAGTTTTTGATTATTAATCTAACCAAAAAACATTCGGATATATAATGAATTCGAAAAGTCTTATAGAATCTTTCTCAAAATCTAGTAATATGCATATAGACTCCACATTTAGGTTGATAAATGGAAATTTAACAATAATGTTTTCTTTATTTACTGATATATAACAGAAATTCCTCCATGTAACAATAGGAGTTACAAAAAATGATAATTATAAGTCTTATCTGTGAGTATTAGAAACTCTAAATAAGGACCTTAAAAACATAGTCTAAAATTGTCTAGAAAAAACTATAATAGCCGACTCCACTAATCAATAACTAAAAAATTAATATTTTTGAGAATCGGATGGTAAGAGTAAACTGCAGGTACTGCGCATCTAAGAAAATATCAGAGTCTATTAAATCTGTCTGAGTCACTTATAAGGGCGACATAAAATTCGATGAATCCAAAATACAGATAATTCCCACTCATAAGCTTTTAGGGACTTCAAAAAAAGAAATGAAAAAATGGTCACAATTTTCCAGAGTGGAAGTATCATTGAAAACAATAAACGAATTTTATTTTTAGAAAAATTCAAATTGAAACGGTGGCTTTAATTTATTTGGACCCTCAAAAAATAATTCTCTTGTAAGGTTTAATAGGACTACAAAAAAAAAAAAGTATACAGATTGGAAAAAAACATCCTTGATTGATTTTATAAGTTTAATAAAGCGAATAATAGCTGAGCCAAAAAACTTCTACTTGCAAAATACACTTAAAATTTGATACAATGAAGTTTTTTTTTGAAAAATATTGAAACATTAGAATTAAAATTTTTATTTTAATCTCATGGAAAGGGTTTATATTTAATCGATTAAGGTGATACAAGATTAAATTTTGAAAAATTTCGCAAATTTTTAATGCAGGAAATATTTGATAGCTTAGAAAGAATGCTGTATTTTTTCTAATCTTTAGTATTAATTAATCGAATAAATATATAAAAACTAGCTTCGATATATACATTTTTGCGCTTTAACTTCCGAAAAAGAAAAAATACATACAAGCGTACTTATTTCTATTAAAAAATGATAATACTGATATCATCAACATTGCGCTTATTCAAAACAAAAGAAAGCAAGATCGACCAAAAATGGTCTTGAAGAAATCTAGTTTTACTTTTGATCTTCCATATTTTTTAGTTTCTCGCTATTCAATACACATTAGAACTGAATAAAATAAAATGAATTTATATCGAAGTTAAGATAATTTTGCAAATTTTATTTGAAAAAAATAAATAAATAAATATCAATTTTTATATCGATCATTAAACTAGCAGTTACTTAATGATTGATTAGTATTAAAATTTATTAATACAGACAAAGTTTTTTATTGAATTTTGTTAAATTTTTCGAAATCTAGCGGTGCTTGATTCAAAAAAAAAAAAATCTAATGGAATCAATACCCAGATTTAGAAACTAATAAAAAATAGACATCTACGATAAAAAAACGAAAATAAAAAAATCATTTTAAATGCATTATTGAATAAAGTCGTGTAAATAAGCATATTTTCGTATTTGAAGTGATAATTTTTTATTTTTTTACAATCCTAACAGTCATTAAAATACTTCTAAAATTTTTATAACACATTCTATATTAAAAATGATACGTAACATGTATTTAATACATTGATTTAAATATGAAAAGCTTGTATTAGACTTGATTTTATCTATATATCTACATTTTATAAAAAAAATACGAAAATTTGAGACAAAAGATCACGACGAATATATTTAAATATAAAAGATGGTATAAGGAATATGGCCCTATTTTATTCATTTTTTTCTTTATCTAATAAAATATCTTATTTAAATAATGTGTTATTATTTGCTCCTTGTTATTATCATAGTTAAAGAGAAGAGGGATCGTGGTATATTTTATAAAATAATCAATTAAACTACTATTATTTCTCCTCAAGAAAAATGTTAATTTTTTTGAAATTCTTAATGTTTTTTGTACCAATTTATCTCAAAAATGATCTTTTCTGGGCATATCAAATGAAATTGTTTACAATTATTTCATTGGATATTAAATTTTATAGACAGAAAAAAATATTATAAAGTCAAAAAAATTGAATCTATTTGACCAATAAAAATATATATATAATCATTGTTAAGAATATCCGGATTTAGTTGGATAAAATTTTGGATATTGTGAGTAAATTAATGAAAAAATCTTGGAAATTAATAATAATTTTTGTTAACTAATAAAAGTTCTTTGAAATTATTAAAAGATATCGCGTTTAATAATTAACTGTATTAATGTGTTTAGCTCTGAAAATCTTTCCTAAAGCTAGTTTGGAATGTAAAAGAAAAATATAAAAATATAGGATATTATGCCAAAATATCATAACTAATTACTAAAAATAATAATTTTTCCTAAAAACAAACCTTATTTAAAAACTAAATAAATTAAAGATCTGAAGTTTTTAAAAGTATTAATTTGAAAATTAAAAGTAAATTTTTGGTCAACCAGATTTATATGAAATACCGAGTGAAATCATAGTAATAAAAATAAGAGCTGGATCAAAAAATATCTAAAATCAATCAGCTGGTTAGCAGAATATATAATTTTCATCATTTGATTTCAATGAATGTCGAATATTTACTGATGCGGAATGATAGACTATTTATTAACCAATAAATTACTCCAAAGATTAATTTGCTTGACTTTATTTTAATCAATTTTTATTTTCAAAGAATAAAACTAATGATCTTTCTCGAAATTTTTGGGAAGTGTGAATGAGGGGAGGGGGTTACTTTTGGGAATATTTTTATAAGTATTTATGTTCTCCTACACATATATTATCAAAAAATATTCGTCTACTGGAATTAATATTTTTGGTTTTATCATTAGATTGATAAATTTACATAACATTTGGTACAATATTAAGTTAAAACAATTGAAACTGTTAAGAAATATGAACAGAAGAGGGGAAAGGTTTTTTTCTGGGAGGGGTTAAAAAACATGAAAAATTTATTTCAATTATATGCCATAAAAAAGCCTGAATTATTGTTTAAATTCTTTGTAAATCACATTTAAATTGAATTTACGTAAACAAAATGATTTTTGGAATGATTTAGCCGCCCATAAAAAAGCTTCAATTCCGATCCGGGGAAATTTCAAAAAAAATTTAACTAGCTCCAAGTATCGATAAAGCGTTTCTCTACATCTTTAATTAATATTTTAATGTATCCACCAAAAATCAAAAGGTGTATATATGGTTTCTTTTTTTGTATAAAAGTATTGCATATGGAATTTTCTTATTGATTTTTGGTAGAAATTATGGTTCGCATAATCTTTTTATCCTTCTGAAGTAAAACAATTTCTATAATAAGTTTGGGAAATATAAGGCTAAGAAAATTGCTTCGGTTTCGAAAACTATGCACATTTAAAACTCCAATAACAATTTTTAAAAAAATAGCACTATATGAATTACAACCAATATATGCACATTTTGATAGTTTTTTCGAATTTTATTTTTTACTTTGGGAAAAAAATTTTGACAAAAAAAAAAAAATAATATTACCGGTTTTGCGATTTTTTTATTTTAATTAATTTTTTTTTTTTCAGTGAAATGAATTTAAAAATTACATTTTAACAAATTTTGCATGTAATTTTTTATAATTTTTGAAAATTTGAATTTAATAATTAACATGAATTTTTTTTTTTTTAGCAAATTTGGAATAATATTAAACTGCCATATATATTAAACCATAAAAATAAAAAAAAATTATAGGTCTAAATACTTTTTTTAGCCCCACCACACATAAAACACCTTCAATTACAACGATGACCGATGATAATCTCAAAATATGGAAATAATATACAACTTGAATTTTATTTTTCCATAACATCCACCATTCTGATTATTTTAGTTACAGAATTTTTCATTCCAATAGACACTTTTTTTCATTCCAATAGACATTTTTTTCTGGACCTGTGGGGTCATTCTTATAACCAATAATTCACTTTAAATTATAGGCATTAATATATGTCATTATTGGTTAAAATCCTATTGTTCTTAGGTATTATAAGATTTTTCTTTTTGATTGGTATAAATATTTATTAAGTCAAAATATAACGCTTTTTTATTCTAATCAAAAAAATAACCCCGCAAATCTAAAAAAGGGTCTATTGGAATAAAAAAACCTGTAACCAAAATAGTTAAAAAAATCGGATATTTATTTTTTAGATAGTTTTTACATTGTTTTATGAAATTCATCGAATGCGTCAAATAACCTTTTAAAAACTGAAATCTAAAGATTTTTTAGTATGAAATTTTCTCAAAACCAAAATTATTATTTGATGACCCCGATTTGGAATTATTTTGTATGGGAAATTTTCCTTGGTTTTAATGGTATATATAATTTCCGAATATAACGGATAAATAATTAATATATTCGATAAATAAAAAATAGGAAAGCTAATTTAATCTGTAATATTTTTAAATAAAAATTTCATAGCTTTTATTACTGAGTTTATCTTATTATTCAGCATAAAATCCTTGCGAGAATCGTGATGTTAAGCTATTTTACTCGAGTAAAGAATTATGCTTTTTAATTAAGAGATAAATAGAGGGGATTTCAGACAGCAGATGCTCATTTAATTACCCACTAGTAGATTATTCATCTCATTAAATGAAATTGAAAAAAAAATGAAAAAAAGTTACTTTTTTTTTTTTTTTGAAAAAATATCCTGTTGATAGCAAAATTGAGGATTACAGGAAAATTTATAGAGAATATCTTTTACTTTCAGAATTTTTTTTATTTATTACTAAGAAAAATATCAGAGTTATTATTTCATAAGAAAAATCTTTCGAATCTTAGGGGGTCATAAATTAATATTATTTTAGGTCGCAATTTTTTTCTCTCTATCCAGGAATAGATCAAACGGTTAAATGAATCCAGCTATACCAAAAAAAAAATTGTAAAATTTTTTTTGGAAGGGTTAATAGAGTTTATAATTTGATTCAAGATACACAAATGGTATCTTTATATATTTTTAAAACATTTGTGGTCATTTTTAATTTTTTAAAAAAACCTAGACATATATAAATCTATTAAGGAAAAATATTTTTATATTTTATGTTTCTATTGGTTAAAAGAGTTTGATTTTTGTATGAAAAAATAAAAAAGCAAATATTTAAAACAAAACAGTATAATAAATAAATCGAATAAAGAAATTTCAGTCATAACATAAGTTTAGTATTAGAAAATATCTAGCTTTAAATAAAGAGGCCTTAGAAAGAATAAAGGTTCCTCAGAACCAGATATTAGCAATTAATATACATTTTTATAGAATTTATAATATATGTATATCATAAAAATGTATTTTTTATTCATGATTTGGTGTTATAAACCTTTGATATTTTAGTTATCCTTATAAAGATTTATTATAATTTCTATTTATTATAAATTAAAATAGAAAACTTTGAATTATTGATAAAAACTACATAGATTATTAGAAAAATACTTAATTTATTTCCGATAAGGTATTTTTTTTAAAAAAATCTCTCTAAAATTCTATAAAAATGTCATTTTCTAAATATATGATAAAAAAATCAATGAGAGTATGAGAATAATTTTATTTAAAAAAGCTAAATAGAGAAAATATTAATTAAAAGGTATTCTGATTGATATAAAAAATTTCCATTATTACTATCAATTAAATTTATGTTGATAAATGGGATGTTTTTTAAGATTAAATTCTTTTTAATAGATCCATTCCTATTTTTATTTCATTTAATTCTTCCCGCCATTATCTATTTATATTTGAAATATTTATAATTTTATTAAATAAAAAGATCCCAGTTTCTAGATTATATCAATTTATTGGATTTAAATAAGATTATAAATAACCAGAAAATTAAAATCTTTGAAACAAAGTTGTTTTATTGCACCAATAAATTCAATAATAATACAATTTAATCTATTCAAAGATTAGGATTATTTGCATCAACTTTATAATTAGCTCAAAAGTCATAAACTAATACATGAAAATCAAAAAAAAAATTGCGCTACTTTTCATTCTGTATTTTCATTCTTTCATTTCAATATTATCCCAATCTTACAAAAAAAGGTAAAAGCTATGAAAATTTTTTATCTTTCTTTTTTTTGCTTCATTTTCAATTTTAAAATACAGTTGTCTTTTTTTTTATACCAAAATTATATCCAAAAAAACTCAAACATCTAAGAATCACCTCAAACTTATATTAATCACCAAAAAGTATTTTTTCTAACATTTTCCGTAGCCTAAATCTTTATTAAATCACCAAAAAAATGTTGTTGTCTTTCTTATTGGTTCTATTTGTTTTTTATCTTTTTTCCTTTTTTTTCCTCTCTATAACGCACAATTGGATTTTCAATGTAATATTAAATATCTCTGGTCAAAGTTATTTATAAATACTTAAACTTAATTTTAAAGTGGTAGGATGCGCATTTTCGTCCTAGGTGAAGCTAAGCCCCCTTTATAGTCTGAAAATCTTAGCATGCTTGAGGAATTTTTTTTTCACTTTATAGTTAGTAGTATAGTATAGTATATTCTAGTTAGTTTTTCTTTATTTTTGAATATAATTATTTTTATATTGTTCGGAGTTGTTTGAACAGTGTTTAGTTGTTTAGTAAAAGTTTATTTTATTACTTTCGTGGACTGGGATTATTACCCGTTATTCCGTTTTATTGTTTAGTTAGTTTTTTAGTTCCCTTAGTCAAGGCATTAGCTTATATAGTGCTATGAGCATGTTTATGCGCAACCATGAGTTGGTCGATTCTGGTGCTTATTCTTATGGATTTGCCCCAGAGGTTGACGCTTGGAGAGAGGTAGCGTAAAATGGGGATAGTGATGTTTCGGTATCTATATCTATTGAAGCCCTAGATTTAAGTGAAGACTTAGACTCATCGGTCAATTTGGCGTGGGAACCAGTGATGTAGGATCTTGTATCTTCTCTACTATTACTTTCGTTAAGTTCCGGTTGCAACCCCTCAGTAAGGTTCTCGGATATTATTCCTACCGTGGGGGCTGTTCAAACACTTAGTGTTGTCGGTACAAGGAGCAGTGGGCGAAGTGTGGATAGACGGAGTAAGGGAGAGATAATTTTCCTAAGGTCTCCTCTGGGTGAGGACGAAAAGAGTGCTAGCAATATTGCTCTTAGCTTCGCACCATCTTTAGCTACACAAAAGGGGTTTAAGAGAGGATCTATACCGATACAACCGGTATAGAGAATCCGCTTCCGACAGTTTATATATTTTTTTATTTGAGCTAATATTACTGTAAAATTTATGTGATACCCTTCCTTCTATTAAATTGATACCTCAAATAATTAGAGATAATATATTTGTTTATTATTTATTCAATCACGAAAATGACAAACTGGGCCAGACAATCTGTAAGTTTCTGGGTAGATGAAGAGATATCAAGAAAATCAATACTGAAAAAATACTCTGTTGTATATTCTTATTTTCATAAAAAGAATAAAAAAGAGTGTAATTCTATAATGAAAGTAGAGAATTACTATTATTCAGAGAATTTCAGAACCAAATTTCCATAAAAAAACTTGGATGGATGTGAAAATGAAAAAAAAAAAACACCAATCGTTATCAAATGTTTTAGTGAATGTTTATGAAAAAATTTTAAATAAAAGAAAATGTAAAAGATAAAGGTTTAGAAGTAATTTTAAAAAAAGTTTCATTAGTATATCTGCAGTATAAACAGCAAAAAAATAGATGATTTGACATCAAATTGGGTTATATGAATGATTTTTTTCTAGAAAAACTCAGAAAAAATGAATAAAAATGGACCCTATATTTTCGGATATGATCCAGATCCGAATTATATTATAATATTAATTAGCAAAAAAAAATCATTGTTACGATTCAATGTTTTCCGGAATGACCATATTGGCATGGCATAAAAAATAAAAAACTTGAGATATCCTGAATTGTTTTAGTAGTTTTGGTTTAAATAAGGGGCTTTTTTAAAAAAAAATTAGGTATTACAAAAGATTAGAAGTCGTTTAATTTTTTATGGATTTTAAATATTTTAAAGGTCAAGATTTTAAAATATAGCTAATATTTTTATATATCAAATATTATGTCTAATTTGGCACCTCAAATATCGTCAGCCTTAAAAGATTTTAATTCATCTATAAAAAGAACTATATTCTGGGCTTATACTTGGAGAAAAATATATAATTATATCAGGTTTTTTTGCAAATATATTTTTGAGTTAAGATCAAAGAAGATACATTTTTCATTCAAATTTCATTTAATAAAGGTATTTTTTAATTATATTGGTATCTTTTTATAATCAAATGGAGCTAATTCCCCAATTTAAAAATTAATTGGTTAAATTAAAAAAAAATTATTTACCAAAGAGTATTAAATATTGAAAAGGACATCAGCACTTCTCTCAAAGCACTAAAAATTGCCTTGAGAGGTTTAACTTGAATATAAAAGCAAAATAAGCCTCATTGGGAAGAAAAGTTGTATTAAAGATTTTAGGAGTATTTTTTCAAATATTATAAGAAATTTAAAATTCTAAAACCCCTAATTCTTGAAATTCAAAATATTATAAAAAATTTAATTGCAAGGAAGAAGATTAAAGTAGATTTATAACTTTTGAAACAGATGAGCATAGAACTTTTGGGCACTATTTTAAAAGATTTAATTTTTCAATTGATATCATAAGGAATTAGGGGGATTTTGGCTTTGAAAGTTTAAATTAAATGAAAAAAATACTTCGCAATATATCTTTTTAGAAATAAAATATGAAATAATCGATTATAAAAAAAAAATTGCTCATATAGAACTTTCTCTGAAAGCTGGAAATTCCAATATGTTTATTTTCATTTAAAGGAATGGAATATTCATTATTTTGTTGATACTTTCTTGAAATCAAATAGAAAAAGAAGATGGCCTAAATCAGTAAAAATAAATATTATTCTTATTATAAAAAATATTTCAATTTTTTTTCCATAAGTATCATTATTAAAATAAAAAACTTATCTAATAAAGAAATAAAATAAAATCTTTAAATTGAGTAAAAAAATGACTACACGAGAATAAAATTTCTTACGGCCATTCACGCCAGAAAGCACCAAATCCCGTCCGATCTTTGAAGTTAAGCTGGTGATGGCTTCTTCAGTACTGTGGTGGGGGACCACACGGGAATACGACGTGCAGTAAGTAAAAATTTTTTATTAGTATTTAAATATTATAAATAAATTCCCTTTAAAAAAAATAAGAGAATAAAATTTATAGTATTCTGGTAAATTATTACTCACTGCATCATTTTCTTTCATATATATCTATAAATTTTCAAATTCCTATTCTGATATCTCATGGTGAATATAAAGAGAAAATAAGTAAATTTTATGATTACATTTTACAATTTGGTAAATAGGTTAAATATTTTATTTAGTGACATAGCTCCATTATTATTTCAACAGTATCTATTTTTTGAATACTATAATTGCTCTTAAAATACCTATATAACTTTTTTCAAAAAAAAAAAGCGTAAAAACTAAATATCAAATCCCATTTACTTATTGAGCGATCAATTTTTTTCTTTTTGAAAGCTAAATAGCACTAATTATGTCTCATAACTGTAAAATGAATCTTTTAATATTTGTTTAAAATAAAGGAGATATAAAAAACAAATTTAAAAGTTTAGTTCACGAATTAAAAACGAAGAATTTATATATTATCTAACCTCAAAAACTTACAGAAAAAAATGTCGAAATTTCTCGATTTTTTGAAATTATTTTTATAATTCTTAAAATTTTAAAAATAAAGAATGAAGTTAATATCAAACATAATATATATTTTTTGGAGTCCCAAATTTTAGAATAAAAAATAAACATAAAAAACTCATATACCAATATTCTAATTTTGAAAAAATAATCACTGGAATTTTTAGATTAATCAAATTATTTTTATTCCATGCAAAAAAAATATTAATCAATCTTTTGGTGATTGGGATGATTTATTTGAGACAAAAAACCCAAAGAAAAGAATATTTTGGTGATGGAAAAAATATTTTGGTTATCTTTTATAGATTTTTGATTGAATGATAAAGATTACAGGTGTTTTTTAATTTTAACCTTATAAATTATACAGCAGAAAAGTAAAAAATTTATTGATTAGTGACTCTATTTTGTGTTTTTTCAAACATAGATGATTGGAGGGTCGATTTTTTTAAAAGATAATTAATTTTGATTAATTTTATATTTCAAATGTATCTTTTTTTAATATTTAATTTTCATTTTGAACTATAAATAAGGGAATTTTTGATTCAATATTCATTTTTTGTATACCCCCCTTTAATATTAAATGCAATTAAGTATCATTGAAACACACGTATTTAGTTTTTTTTATTTTCATTTTTAAATTATATATCCCCATATTTATTTTAATTTTTTTACATATGAACTCAAAATTTGATAAAAATCATTTAATTCTATAAAAAAAGGTTTTTAAGTAATCAGTATTAAGTTAAAAATAACAATAAATTCTTAATTAAAAGACTAATGCTAATTAATTTAATAATTATTTCAGTTTTTTACTCTGAATATTATTAAACTCACTTTAGACTGTAAAATCGAAGATTTGTTTTTTTTTAAATCTAGAATAAAGGAGGAAATCATAGGAGAATTTCAAAAATTTCAAGAATTATATTAATAATATTATATTTTCTAAACCATATGTGAGGATGAATGGTTAGCTATTTGTGTATTTTGATTATATATATGCGATTATTAATGAGTTTTTTTTTATATTCGTACCACGTTTACTGGAATATTCATTGATTAAATTCATCCAATTTGTTTTTTGAACTAATCTTAGTTTTTTTTATTGGGAAAAAAAATAACAAAAAATTGAGTTTTTTAATACAATAATTAGGAATTAAAATGATGATTAACACAACTTAATCATTTTTTACAATGATTTTTCACTTTTATAAGAAAGAAAAAATATTAATTTTTGGGAATTTTCGCTGAAAAAATTTACACTGTAAAATGCCCTCTTTATTAAGAATCCAACATATGGATTTTTTTTAAAAATTTCGTATTTTTAGATTAAAAATTCAAAATTATGATAAAATCTTATTAAAATTACAAAAATTTCATAGCCTTTTGATTAATTGATGATAAAAATATAAATTCAGGTTTGAGCGTTATTTAGTCTTAGGATACAATTTTTCTTAAAAAAGATCCGACTTCGTCAAATAATCCGCATCCTATTTTCCCCTATAATAATTTTTGCTGTTATAGGCTTCGAGAGTGGAGCTATTTTTTAATTTATTATCTATTTTTAATTTTTTTTATTTTAAAAAAACTCTTAGAAGCTTTTTCTACGATATAAGCTTTTTTATGTTTTATGTTTTATATTTTCTTATTCTAAATAATTATATTATTTTTTTTTATCACGAAATTTTATTTTAAGATAACTTCTTTAAAAAGCACACTAAAAAAATTATCAAAAATAAAAATAAGTGTGTAAAAGAATATTATCATAATTAAAATAAGCTCCTCTGTCTGATTAACAGCCGCGTAACTACCGGGAAATGATAAAATATACCAATTGAACCCCCCCCCCCCTGGTATTTCTTCGAGTAGTTTTATGATTAAGGTTACATGTAGTCAAGAATTAAGCTCTTTTTTAAAGAAAAATGATTCATTGAAGCCTTTGAGCCTCTATTAAGAGCCAGCTTATAACAAGATTAATAAAAATTAAGCTCCGTATCAAAAGCTGGATTGATAAATATGGCTTTCCTAAAAATATTTTTTAAGATGTTAAGATACGTCTGAATATAGAACGCTGAAATACTAAACTGAACTAAAATATGCCTCAGAATCGCTAAAAGATTGGTTCCTCCTGTTTATAGATGGTTTTTCTTTGGAATAACTGTACCCCAAATCGCTGTGCGCTGTATCTACTACTTCCAAACAAGAATAGTACAATTTATGTGAAATTTTAGTTTATTTTACTTCAAAAAGTACACTATTAAATCCCTAAACCACGAAAATATATTTTACTCTTAGGAGATTCTAAATAACTATACAAGAAAAAAAATATTCTGAAATGAAATTATTATCTCTAAAATATATTGTATTTGATTTTTTATTGCTAAATAAAATAATGAAAAAACACCAATCTAATATAGTTTATTTATATATTACCTCCTCAAAATAAAATGTTTTTTACAAAAACTCTACTACCAAATTATCTTTCAGGAAAAAAAATCCCATTTTTTTTGTGTTTAAATATACCAAAATTTCTCTTATTTTTTTTAAAAAAAATTCTCATTTCACTACTTCAATCCCACAAATGCTAATAATTTTTCTATTAATAAAAAAAAATAGCTGTCCAGTCACATTGTGATTTTTTTAAATTCATTCTATTATCTAATAATAGGTTTCGATTTTATAAATATGAATTCAATATATTTTCATACTGGGAAAAAGAAATAAATTAGTAATAATCAACGTTAAAACATAAGATTAAACATAAAGGGAAATATGAACTTAATATTAGCGAATTGAGATAAAAAAAACAAGGAAAAAAACCTCCGATATTCCAAAAAGAATATGCTAAAATTAAGGACTTTTATAATAAAAAATTTACTATTATAATCGATATAAATATTTTATGAAAGTGTAGCTTCCAAAAAAAAATTCGTTAGAATGATGAAGTGAATTCAATTTTTCAACATATTTCATTAATTTTTTTTTTAAAAAAATAGTGAAGTGAGTGTAGAGTTTTTTTTATAAATTATGTATGAAATAAATCTCTTTTTTTAAATTCAAATCCAATTGACTTTCGAAAATCGTAGAAATAAAATTATTACTAATAATATAAATATAAATTTTATTACTAAAATTTATAATATTTTTGGGTTTGAAATATCTCTAAATCGTTTCACAACAGTTTGGGTTTATGGAAAGCTGTCCAAAACTAAATTAGCAATAATTGAAAATCAGTGCAAAAATAAATAAGAAATCCCCGAAATTATCAAGCAGAAAAAGTATAAAAAACTATAAAAAACTATACAAAGAATAATTTAATAAAATTCAGAAAATAGAGTGTAAATGCTAAAATTTAGAATTTTCTCAAAAACTCTTCCAAATTCAACTCTAAGCGCAAGCTTTTTAGAGATAGATAAATTTATTTAAATTCCACCTTAAAATGTATAATATAAAAACAATAATATTTTTATTTAAAAAATACTTATTTTCTCCTAGAATATTTATAATATAGCTAACAAAAAAACTCTAATATAATCAAAAAGCATACTATAATAGGGAGAATAGTTTACGCCTTCCATCTTGGAGTAGAATAAAATATATCAATCCATTTACGGATTAAAACCCGATAAAGTTACCACCTATACGCAGAAAGACTACCCAAATTTTGAAAATAATAAAAAATTTTCCAATTATGTCATAGCGGAGGTTTATTCTTGTTTTTTATTATATAGGGAAATTACGTCAAACATTCTAATATTTGTCGAGGTCTAGTTTAAAATTATTTATTTTGGATTTAAAGCTATAAATTAAACAAAGAAGTTAATCATAATTCGAGGAATGGTTTAAAACCCCAAGAAAAACTCAAAATTTAGTTGGGGAAATAGTATTTTTGTGAGGTAATTAAAAGTTTTATTTGAAATATTCCCATTTATTTTTGTTTTCTAGAATTAAAAATCAATATAATCTTCTGGATATCAATTAAACTCGAGTTAAATTCTTAAACATATATCAAACATATTTTTTATTTATTTAACGGGGAAAAGGGTCTAATTTAAAGCACATTATAATTACCATATCCATATTTTATATATTTTTTTAAGAGATTTTGGGATTTTAAATCTAAATATAAGACTCTCTATATTTATAAAATTATTAGAGATGTCATAATACCAAATAATTTATTGTTTTTTAAATATTAAGTTATAAGAATTATATTAAACAAAAAAATGTTAAAAAATACCTATATGATCCTATATTAAATTCAAGTTTTATTTTCGCTGAAATGGATGTTTTACTGAAGTTTATGATAAGTTTAAAACCAATTATCGGAAAAAAAAAATATCGCCGAAAATTCATTTTACTCCAGACTCATTTTTACTGAATTCGTACTTCAGAAATATTGTTGATAAGTATCATATTATAACTATCCATCAAAAATATTACAAATTTCCAAGTTTAATTTAAATTTTAAAGTTATAAGACACATCTTTACTATCTTATTATCACATTATTTATGTTTTAAAAATTTTTCCACAATGATAAACGCATTTTTTTAATACCTAAAACCTATTAAAATAAAGACAACTTAGCCATTCACTGTTTATAAATCTCAATTTTATACTTAATAATTTATATTAAATTAAAATATTGCAGATAATACCTATACAACAATATCAAGCTTCTTGAAAATCAGAAAAGCATGTATATTCATCAAATATATAAGTTATTTTGAAAGTTATTAAACCTTTTATTTATTAATAAAGTAGTTGAAAAGCGAATAAATTTCACCTTAAATTTCTATAAATTTTTCAGTTTCACTTAAAAAGTTATATATTTTTTTGTTGAAAATATTCTATATAATTTTTTTTTTTTTGAATATTTCAATATTTTACAATATAGCTTTATGAGATCTTTGAACCACTTCTTATAGAATTTTTTCCAGTATCTTTATAAATATTATCACTAAATTATTATTTAGAACTTCATCTGTCAATGTAAGAACTCTGGAAAAGGTGGGGTTTAGAATAAGTATATTTCAAGGAATTAAAAGATTAAACTATTTGAAAATCTTGCATTTCCAAAAGCGGGAGTGTAAGCTGCTTATAAAGTTATTAGAAATTTGGTAAAATAGTAAATTAAATTTAAACATGAAATCAGGGGTAATGTGAGCAATCAATAATGATTGGGTCATTACACCATCCTACATTAAGAAAAGTGCTGGTCTCAAAAGTTGGATTTTCCCGGCCGAGTTTTTTGATAAAATAATGTTCGAGTACGGCTTTAGAGGACAGTTCGGGGTTTGAAATCTGAAAATTTTTTAATTTTGGGCCCCCCTCCCCACCGCCCCTCCCTCCCTCCTTCGCAAGCTCAGGGGGACCCACCAGAGGGGGGTAAGCTACATAAGGAGAAACAGTAGAATTGATGTACTGAATTCGTAGAGGGATTCGTGGTTTATCAGGGAACATTTGATGAAAATCGGAAATCAGTTGGTAGCAGTCTAAATTTTCTGCGGGCTCCCATGATCGGTCATCAGGTGCGTATCCCTTCCAGTCAAGAAGATAAAACAGCTTTCCATACCGAAGTTTTGAATCTAGAATCTCGGGGACTATAAACTCTTGATCTCCATTGATTTCGATAGACGGAGGGGGATATGTTGTTATAAGGGGAATATTGTTCGTATTATAGCGTTTGAGGAGGGAGACATGGAATTTCGGATGGATTTTCATTGATTAAGGGAACTCAAGTTTGTATAAAACGTGGTTGACTACTTTGAGAATTTTAAAAGGCCCAGGAAAACGATAATCGAGCTTCTTACAAGGTCGGAAGTGGAAATATTTCTAGAATTGAGCCAGACTATATCGTTGATTATGTAGTCTATTGAAGGGTTCCTATGCTTATCTGAAAACTTTTTGAAGTTGGTACTAGCTGTTTCCAGGGTTTTCTGTAGTTCAATTAGTGTTTTTTTAAGAGCTTGAAGCCTGTTTTCAGCTGCAGGTACTTCAGTCAAGGATGAGAAGTTTGGCGAGAATGTGGGATTGTATGACATGAGCGAGAAAAAATGTAAAAATTTAGTTGAGGTGTTTTCAGAGTTGTTTTAAGAGAACTCAGCCATGGGAAGCAAGTCGGCACAGTTACTTTTCTGATAGTTGATGTAACTGCGCAAATATTGCTACATTTTCTGGTTAGTGCGCTTCGTTTGTCCATCGGTTTCTGAGTGGAAACTTGATGACATCCTAATTTTTACATTCAACAGTTGGAAGAGGCGCTTCCAAAATCGTGATGTGAACTGAGTGCCGCGGTCAGATATGATTTCATCAGGCATTCCATAAAGTTTAAAGATGTTTTTGAGGAACGCCTGGATTGTTTCTTCTGATGTTGGTAGCTTATGCAGAGGAATAAAATGGGCCATCTAAGTAAATCGGTCAAAAAAGACCATGATGTTAGTGTACCCATTATATTTGGGTAGCTCAACTATAAAGTCCATGGAAATTGATTTCCACGGCACTTCAGCAACGGGGAGAGGAATAAGTAATCCGTGTTTTTTTTTGCAGCTTATTTTTGACTCGACTGTAGGTATCACCTGTTTCGATGTATTTTTTGGTCATATCCTTCATCTTTGGAAACAAAAATTCCCTTTTTAGCAATCCCAATGTCTTCTTGAGGCCAAAATGACATGTAGGAGTGTAGTTGCGATAATCGTGGATCAATTCTAACTTCATGCTCTCGGGTATATAAATTTTGTTTTTGTAAAATACAAGACCGTTCTTGTATTCAAAGTGCTTATTAATCATGGATACACCAATCTGAGGATTATTTGGGAAAAGTTTCGATATATGGGGATCGTCTGGAAGAATTGATTGAATCTCGTAAATAAGTTCAGATTCGCTCCGAGATATGGCGTTGATAAAGTGGTTGTTTGGTAGAATTTTATCTGGGAGAGGTTTCCCTTGCTGATGTTTGGTTCTTCTGGATAGTACGTTGAGTTTCCCGGAGAGAGAACCAGGTCTGTAAAATATTAAAAAGTCGAATAAGCCGAAGAATGGCGACCAGCGCGCGTGTCTACGGTTGAGTGATTTCACCGATTTAAAGTTTTCTAAGTTTTTATGGTCTTTCAATACAAATTTTTGATCCGATGCGCCCTCGAGATAGTGGTGCCATTCCTTGAACACTGAAACTATTGCTAACATTTCTTTATCATAAATTTCATAGTTTATTTCAGCTGGTGAAAATTTCCGAGAGAATTAGGATACCTGGTGGAGCTGATTGCCCGATGATTTTTGGGACAGAATTTCCACTATACCATAGTCTGAAGCATCTGTTTCGATGGTATACTGTTTATCAAGCGTTGGTTAGATGATTATTGGGGAAGTTATAAGCAGTTTGATGATTTTCCTGAAAGATGTTTCCGATTCATGATTTCACTTGAATTTGGTGTCTTTTTTAAGTAGGCTACTAAGTGCTATACCTATTCTGGACAGGTCAGGAATGAACTTCCGGTAATAATCGACAAAAACCAGACATATTTGGATTTCCTTGACATTATTCAGTGTCTTCCAATTTGTTAGGTTTGCTGTCTTTGCTGGATCTGAACGAATTCCGTCGGATGAGATAATGTGTCCTAGGAATTAAACTTCGGTTTTATGGAATACACATTTTTCAAGCTTACAGTAAATTTTATTTTCCATAAGTTTGATGAGTATGGAACGGACGTGTTCTTTATTTTCGGCAAGAGAATTGGAGAAGATCAAGATGTCTTCCAGATAAGCAATTGCGTAGTTGTCAAGAACATCCCTGAGCACATTTTTGATAAAGTGCTGGAAGGTTTCTGGAGCGTTAGTCAGTCCAAAAGGCATGACTTGACACTTGAAACACCCATAACGGCAGCGAAAAGCGGTTTTCCACTCGTCTCCAGACCGTGTTCTGACAAAGTTATAAGCCCCACTTAACTCCAATTTTGTAAAGAATTTGACGGATTGAAGGCGGTCGAAGGACTCATCTATCCTTGGGAGTGGGTGACGATTATTTATAATCTGCTCATTGAGCTTCCTATAATCCACACACAGTCTTAGATCACCGTCCTTTTTTTTAACTAACATTATTGACGCAAAAGAAGGGGACTTAGACGGTTTTATGAAACCATTAGCAATATTTCCATCAATGTAAGTTTTCAGAGATCTGAGTTCTGTTTCAGAAAAGGAGTATATAGGTCCCCAATATGGTGTTCAATCTTGCTTTAGATCTATCGGGCAATCTTATTTTCGATGGTCGGGGAGTATATTGGCCATTTTTTTACTGAATACTGAAGATAAACGAATGTATTAGTTTGGTATTTTGGCCGTAGAGATTGGATCTTTATCCTCATAAGATTTTAGGATAGGTGGGGGTTTATCGTTCTTAGATTTTTGATTTTGAGGCGGAGCATTTGGCAGTGACTAGGGTATAATATCCTGATCTTCAAGTACATCGATATTTGGAATTGTAGGCATTTGTGGAGCATTGTCTTCAGGATGTGGACTAGAGGTTTCCGGGATGGTATCAAAAATTTCTTCGGGATCAGATTCTAGGCTTTCTGGTGAATTTGAGTTGTCCTCCGAATCGCTTTCATAGTCTTCTGGAGAGTCAAAAATTGTGTGGATCTCACGTGTTGTTTTCACGCAGTTTATTTTGCAGAAATTTGATTCAAATTGAGTTTAATTTTTGTTCCGGTGTACATTTAAGCTATGGAGTTTGAGCCAGGGAAGACCAAGAAAAACAGAAATGTTTGGCGAATTAATTGGTTACATGGTCAGTTTTTCGGAGTGTGAGTTGCCAAAGAGAAAACATGCATCCGGGTAGAGCTCGCTTATAGGGGGGCCAAGGTTAGTTTTTTCGTCGATTGCCTCGACGTTAATTTTATGCTCTAGTTTTTTGGGAGTAAGGTTAAGGAATTTAATAAGATTGTAATCGATGAAACTATCAGAAGCTCCAGAATAAATAAGACATAAAGTTTCAACAAAAAGATTAGAAATTTTAGAAAATATCTTTATTGAAAACAAAAACTTGTTAATAGAAACGCTACTATAATGCAACTTATTAATAAAGTTATATCCCAGTAGTAGTTTCCGACTATCTACTGGGATTTGACTTTTATTAGATATAGACTTAAGGGGGCAGTTTTCAGAAAGGTGGCCGGGTCTACCGCAATAAAGACACAATCCGAGTTCGCGGCGTCTTTTTTTTTCCTGGTGGGTGAGAGGCGCTCTGAACTTAGATGTGATTGCATCTATTTCCATAGGTATGCTTTCTGATTTACCAGTTCCCGTCTGAGCGGCAGTTGGGACGTAAGAATTAGCTGGGTAGCTTCTCGGGGGTTGGCGGGGAAAATTGCTGGAGTTTTCTTGGTGGAAGATGGATCTACTGGTTATTCTGTTGTCGATAAGAATGGAAATCGCGAAGTTTCCTTCCAAGTCATTAGTTAAGTCTACCATGATCATGAATTTCATGGCTTTGTCGTCAAGTCCGCGGATAAATTGGACTACAAGGGCAAGCTGGTCAAACCCGCAGTCTCTGGCAATTGATCTGAATTCGGCTGCATATTTTGAGACAGATCTTGGGACTTGGGTTAATTTTCTTAGCAGTCGCCTAGCTCTAATTCCGGCGCTTGGGTCGGAAAAGTTCCTTGAAAACTCTTCTTCGAATAGCTCAAAGAAGGTAAGACAGGCTGAATTCGACATAATAAGATATCCAAATCATACGGATGCAGTTCCAGTAAGATGAGTACCGATATATACTATTCGGTTGCGATCTTCGTTGAATACTTCTGGACGAGCTCAAAAGTACAAGCTCATGCTAGACATAAAGACTTGGCAAATGGTGGGGCTGCCATCGAATCGGACTGCATCCGGTAGCTTCAAGGTTGATTCAGGGATTAAAGTTGATGTTGCCACTACTAGAGGGGTTTGCTGAGTGTTCGGTACAGGTTCAGACCGGGGTTCATTTACAGGTGTAGTTCCAGATTCAGTTGCGGGTTCTTGGTAGACAGGGGTCATGGTTGGTTTGGAGGTTCCGGCTGTGGAGTAGAAAGGTCTGGGTGTAGGTGTTCGCTTAGGATTTTCTCGAGACATGGTTTCATAAGATAGTTTATAATTTGAATTGGTTATAAAAGGTTTTATCAAGAATGATTCGAGGTGTTTAGGGAGCAGGCTAATTAAATGTGAAAGAAAGAATAAAAGTAAAGAATAAAGAAGCTTTTTAAATTGTAAGGACTCGGAAAAAGTTTGGTTTTAGAATAAGTATATTTCAAGGTATTAAAATATCAAACTAGTTGAAAAGCTTGCATTTCCAAAAGTGGGAATTCAAGCTGGTTATAAAGGTATTAGAAAATTGGTAAAATAGTAAATTAAATTTAAACGTGAAATCAAGGGTAATTTGAGCAATCAATAATGATTGGGTCATTACAGTCAATATCATTAATTTTTCTACGGTAGTTCCTAGTTTTGATTTAATTTCAACTGATATCCCAAAAGTATCGTTTCCACGGATTAAAATAGGAATTATTTCTGAAAGAAAAATCGTCATCCTAAATGCTTCATGAATTTAAGCTCAAATTAAGTAAATAATGTTTTGAGTTAAGAAATTTTATTTTTTTAAATTGATTGTAGGGCTGATTTTTTATCTCAGTGTCTATTAAAATTAAACCTATATATCCATATTTTTTTATTCTAGAATACCCTACGCAAAATCATTTTGATACAAATTAAATTTTTATTTTTAATAAAGATAAATAAATATTTTCATTTCTTTGCTCCCATTTGCAATATCCATGACTATATTTTCATTTCCCAAAATCCTATCAGTTGTTATTTAGAAATTTTTATTATTATTAATTTTCATCGGAAATAATAGAGAAAAAATAGGGGGGGGGGGTTTGAAATTTCGAGAATATTTAATCTTTTTTTAACAACTAATAGATCATTGATATAAATTTAAAACAAAATTTTAGAAGCTGGAAATCTTTTTCTGACCATGCAGTTATACTCCACAACTTATGATTCGGTCATTCCGATTTTCACTTTTATTTTAGTCAATTCTTATATTGTTGAAATTTCTGTTTTCAGCTTTACCTCTATTCCAGAGTGTCTTGTTTTATAAAATAAAACCTGGTTGCTGACCTATTATGTGCTTTAGATAAATATATGAATGAAATCCATGTTTTCATAGCGAAAATTCATCTGCAGTGTGTAAATTCATAAAATAATGTTTTTTTGGAAACAAATTACTCTCAGTACCTAAATTACGACTCCTCCTTTGTTAGAATTTATTTGCTTTATATTTTTTATTCATTCTTATAACTGCTATTTTGCATAATATCTCTGACTTTTTTTTTAATTGGAGATATTTCTCATTAGCCTTTAGGGTCTCTAAAGTCTATTTTTATCGGAATAAATAAGCTTTTTTTTAAATAATTTTGGAGTCATTTCACCGTTTCACACTTCTCTCATTTTATTTTTAGTATAGTAGCCAAAGGAGTATAAGGATATTATTCTTGTATGATTTAACATAACTCATTCTTTATTTTCTCTGGAACTTTATTATTTGGATTGATCTTTAATTCTTGCGTTATTTTTTCCCGCATCAATTGAGTATTTAATTCAGGAAATTATTTTCTAGTTTTAAGCTTCATGCTATTAAATTTTTCATTGTTTTTTCTATTTCACTTTTTATCCACGGTTAATTTTTGGGAATGTGGAGATAAATTTTTTTGATTTTTTATATTTTTGTGCTTCAGATCATTTTTGGAACTAAATATTGGCTAATGAATATAAAATCCTTCAGGACTCTATGTTTAGGACATTAACTATTCTAAAAGCCCTTTTGTTTTATTGTTTATAAAATACTTGCATCCTGGGATTTTTTTTTTCTTCCTTTGCTTTTCCTATATTTTCTGATTTATTTTATGAATTCGTCCTTAAAATCTGAATAGCGCTAATTTTTCTCTTCACTTTATTATTTTTCTGAATTCTAATTTTATTTTCAAAACCGAACTCTCGGAGATTTCGGATATAAATGATTTTTTTTATAGGTTCATCTTTAATTATATTGATATCCTCAACTGTCTTTCATCTGGTATTGATAATATTTTTGGTTATTTTAGAGCCCTGAAATTCCTTTTTTATCAATACTTAAAAAAATTTACTGCTTACAAAGGTCGGTGTTATTTTTTTGATTATGTATGATTTATGTATGAGTTATTTTTTTTCTGTTTTTTCTATTGATATTTACTGATTAGTAATCTGCTACTACTGGAAAATGGTCCGATATATCTACTGTTTAAATAAACTTAGGTGTTATTGGTTAGATTTCAAATCCACTGCAAATAATATGGTCTGACATACCTCCAATAATAGCTAAATTCATTTGCCATGCTTTTGAATTTTTTATTTGGGCTCTGTTCAAGCAAAAATATATTATTATAGAGAATATAATTTCCTCATTTTTATTTATGTTGAAGTCAACTAAGAAATAATTTGGGATTTTTTTTATTTTCATTTCTGAATTTTCGCATTAATTTTGAAATTTAATTAAGGGATTTTTTCTTTTTTTTGAATTTTTGGGGATCATGTATTATAAGAATGAATAGTTAGAACATTTAAGCATAAATATTATCACCTGTATTCTTAGCTGCCATCCAAATTGATTAATTTGTCAGCTCGGTAATAATTAACCAGATTTTGTCATTGATTCCTATTTCTAGTCCTCTTCAGTCATTTTTATATTAAATTTAGACTCGATTAATTTTTAATCGGTGAAGTGACACTATTTGATTTGTAGCCAATTTTTTTCCTTTTAATGCAAAGAAAGTTGGTCTATATTTATTTCGGATCAAATAAAATTCTTCCGGTTCGTTGCTAAACTCCCTGATATTTAGAGTCATGAAATTTAGGTTCAACCATTAGGTAATAACTTATTATACATAGCTATTTAGATACATATTTTTGTTATTTTAATCTTTCCTCGAGTATTTTTGCTCCGATAGATTATTTTATTTTATTTATGTCTATGCTAGATATCGATTTTTCGACGGCCAAATTTCACGCCCATAAGTTTAATTTTTCTGTTTAATTTTTTTTTTATTAGAATTTAATCCTTTTTTTAATATTTTATGATTTTTACTGCAGTTTATAACTTGCCTTTCAAATTCTCAGTATTATCTCAAATAAGTAGTTTTTTTCTTATCCTATTATCATTTTATGCCTTTATAAAAGAATTATTCATTTTGGGCGCGAATTCAGAGGTGTAATCTGGATCTACTTTGCAACCCCTCAAAATTTCGAGCCAAACAGGATTACTTTCATCTATGAATAATTTTTCCTATTTATATTGAAGCGTTTTATCATACGCTAAACATTTTTTGAGCCCATAATTATCTTCTTATCTCTATTTAGTTACCATATTTGACATTATTTTTGCAATTTTACTTCTGTTTTTTATTTACATGATTAAAATTATATCATTTATTAGGTCTTATCACCTCGCTTTTCTACCCATTGGATAATGTTGAAAATATCTACGATAATCTTTAATAGATTTCATAAACTGAGCGTTTTTAAGCATTTATTTTGAGATAATGCGCAATTAAGTTTTTTTGTGTTGATCCGATCTATTTTTTTAATTTTATATAGATAAATATCCCACCTGATATAAAATGCTTTTCATAAAAGTCATTTTGTAATTTTTGAACCCTTTGAAATGGATTAGTTGTTATATTTCTGATTTAAATGGAAAGCTTACAGCTGCCAATAAGTTCAGATGTTTTTTTTGATAGCATGACTTTACTTTTTTTTTCCATTTTACTTTTTGGCAGGTATTAATTTGGAGACTCTTTACCCCCTTACTCAATTACTCAGTTTAGCGCCCAATAAGATATTTCAAAAGTGATAATATATATCTTCATTCTCTTTTTGATATGTATAAATAGCTTGTGAGATATCTTTGACTTAACTAAAAAGTCCAATTGTGTTTTCTATAGACCTAAGATTAATTTCGATTTATTTTTATATTCTAAGATAAAATATTCTATTTTCTTTGCATATGATTTTTTTTATTTTAGATGAAATAATAATATATAAAGGTTCTATTAGTTGAAAATATAAATATTTTGTTCCAAAATATTTGACCCTGAGCTTTTTTAAGATTTTTTCCCTCTGTTTAAAATCTATTAGCATGCTTTAAAACAATAAAATAAATATCCGATTTTACTGGATGGGATTTCTGAATGAAGATCCCCTAACAGTATATTAAAACTCTTATGCTTTTTATTTATTTAAAAAAAATTCCAACCTGGGTAAGAGGCGTTTGAATAATCAAATATTATATATAATGTTTTATAAGCCAGGAAGATCGATGATTGAGATTCTAAAATTCGTAAATTAGCAATGTTATTTTGATGAAAATTAAGAAAACGGTAATTAATATATTTTTCTTCATTTATCGATCTATTTTTCGAGTTTGGAAATTTGATACCAGAAGCTATATCTAGGGCTCTCTCAGCTGAATAAAATATTGCTTCCCAACCGAGTTTTTCTTTATAGAATTATTTTATATAATATTTAAATGTAGAAAAAAATAAAATAGAAATAATAAAAAAGCAAATATAATAAATAAATTCCATCACACTCCCATTTGTCGCTCTAGCCGCTCATTACGCACTAGGAATTGGTTCAAAGAGGCAGATGATTCACTTATACCTTCCAGTATAGTTGATCTAGCTACACGAATGCCGTCGATAGAATTTCGCTGTTTCCAACTCTATATTCTGTCCGGCTGCGCCAGCACGAAACTGACTTAAAGTTTTTTTAGACTCCCCCCCAAGGAGTTTTCCAACTAGTTCCAACCGAACTTCATTGGATGA
>LSSL01000701.1:3836-44656 GCA_001953115.1 Smittium mucronatum | reverse complement strand
CCACCAAAATAATTGTATAATATTAATTTTGGATAATATTAACAACTGGAAAGACATAATTTGTAATTTCTTCAATTATTTCAATAGTAAAATATTCTATTACGTATACAAATATTTTAAACATTGGATAAGCCCAATTTGCTAAACTATTCTATTTTTTCATACGCAAAAAAAAGAAAGGAAAAAATAAATTCAGAAAAATGCATCATTGACATACAAGTAATAATATTATCATTGTTATTATATTTTTTGTTCAAAAATATTTATTCCGAAGGTAAAAAATAAGGATTATAGATATTTTTAATAATTACTATTTATAACAAAAAAAATTATTTAAGCTTTGATTCCGAAAATATGTATATAAATACAATGAATAAAAAATTTATAATAATAAAAATTTATCTTTATGGCTTAAAAATACAATTTTACCACTTAATTATTATAAATTTTAGAGTGAGACCGTCAATTTGAACCTACTTCGTTTAGATTGAAATTTAGATGTATATAAAAAATAATTTCAGCTCTTAAGGTGAATTTTGAAATGTGTATCATATTATTTACAGTCATTTTTTATTAGATTTTTTTGAAAAAATATTGATTGAAGTATATATAAAATATATATTTCATAAGAGAAATTCAATGATAAAAATAAGCTAAATTCGCTGATTAGACTCCCGGATTAACTCATATGTAAATCTTAGAATTCATTTTTAAAAGAAATGTGATAATTTTGTGTTTAGTTATTTAATGTGAAAGGAAATAGCTTTAAAATATAATTTAATTGTTATAAAAGTAATTTCACATACACTTTGGATCGAATACTTTCGCAGTCTCGAAAGAAGATTTTACAATTAGCAGTACATAAATTTACTACAACCTAAATCTAATCGTTATTTATTTCATTTTAATTCAATTGTGTTGTTTTAATACATATGCTTTATCAAAAATCTAGGATATAATATTTATTTAAAAATAATAATAATACTTAAAAAAATATAAATGTATATTTGAAAAAATTTAGAAATCAATTAAGGTAAATTTAAACACAAATAAGTGTCAATTATATTAACTTTAAATAATTGAACGATATAAATCATTTACAGACATATTTAAATACTTTTCAAATATAATTGAGCATTTTAAATTTGGAAATTAGCCTTTTGAAATAATAATTGACCTTTTTAAAAATAATTTTCAAATATTTAAAATTCTATTATGAACCTATGAGAATATAATTAAGATTTTTTTGTTTTTGAATCCAAACCTTTTCAAAATAAAACGAGCTGTTTTTTTTTCTCGTTTTCAGATGAAGAAAAATTTACTCAATTAAATTGAGATTTGTAGTCTATTGTTTAAATCCGTTTCCGAAATCACGGTTATTTAAGCTTTTATTTTTTACCAGAAATTTTAATCTAAGCCATTTTTCTTCCTAATTATTAAAATATACACAACGAGTTATCAAGATTTAACTGAAAATTTTGGTTTCCAAAATCATAAAATTAGGAATTAAAAATACTCTGTAATAACATTATTTAAATGGAAAAAAAAAACGGTGTTTTTTGATGACGGGATGTGAATAATAAAGATTTCCGAGATTTCAGGGATACATTTTTGTTCGAAAAAAATTAATATTAGCAGAATTTATGGAAAATTATAAAAAAAAATTCCAAGATCAAATTGAGCTTGAATTAACACAAGAGAATGCCAGAATAAATAGGAGGGCAACAAAAATAGCTGAAGAATTTCTTACACACATAGAGAAGATGTTAAAAGGTAGTAAATAGATAACTATAAAAAGTGAAACAGCATCTTTGGGTGGGGGGGGGGCATTGGATCAATACTATCAATATAACCAATTGCAAATTCATTTAAAATTTTCAAAATTACGATAAAAAAAATTACGAGAATAATAAATTAAGTGAATTCAGAGCTGAATCTAAAACAAAAATTTGATTATGCAAGTTCATTTAACTAGAAATTATCCGCAGATAGAAGTGATTTCATCTTTATAGATGAATCTGAATTTAATTTACATACCAGAAGAAGGATGGTGGGTTACCGATCTGGCAGTAGAGCCTCAGTAAATATTATCACTAACTGCAGAATAAATTTTACATTGATATTAACTATCAATCAAAAAATATTGCTAATGACAAAATATATTTATACAAAACTGTCAATTACGCAATTTTTACGGTTTTTATATAAGCGATAATGGAAAAAATAAGAAATAAATATTCTCTTAATAATATTTTTATAATTGTGGATAATTTCCGAATACAAAATACTCATAGGAAAGGATATATTATTTCAAAATATGGATTCATCTTAAAAAATTTAACTCCTTATTCTTATATTCTGAATCTTGTTGAAATTTTTTTCAGTATAGTAAAATCTTATTTTCGGAGGAGGCTTAGCGAGTTATTAAAAAAAGAAATAAATCTTGATTAATATATCAATAAAGGTATTTAAAATATAAAAGAGGGCAAATACAGAGGCTATTTTGTTCAAATGAGCATAAATATAAGTTTAGCTGTTGATAAAAATGTTTCCACTTAATTGAATGATATTTTATTCCATAAATAAAGCTTAACTTGAAAATAAACTTTTTTTTTTATTAGAATACAAAAAAAATATAAAAAAGAGTTTAAATGACTGGGATTATGGAAAAGGATTTAAAAATTAGACTCAATATCTCCATTTAATTGAGTTAATTTTTCTTCGTTTGAGCACTTGAAAAAAACAGCTCGTTTTATTTTTTTAATGCTCATTATAGTTTGTAAATGGAAAAAAAATTAGTGAAAAATTTTCAATTTCAAAAATGCAAATTATTAAATTTTTATTTGTAAAAAGATCAAAATTGATTTTTAAAAGGTTTATAATATAATTTTAAATGTTTGAAAATGGTTTTTAAAAAGTTCAATTGAATTTTAAAAAGGCTAATTTCGAAATTTAAAAGGCTCGACTAGATTCGAAAAAGGTTCAAATTTGTGCAAATGCTATATTTGATTTTTTTAGATTAAGTTTGGGTAATTTTAATGTGAAAATCTCTTTCATTCCAGTGGTGACACTGAAGATTTTTCTAATGATATATAACTTTATTGAGAACTCCCAATGAGAATTTCTTTTTTGTATATACTTTTTAATTTTTGGTGCTTATGATCGCTCATTAATAACACTGACTAATGATATGTGAAATTTGGACGTGTTTGATTGTCATTTTTTTGTTTGGTAATTATATCTCGATTTATAAAAATTAACTATACATTTTTCATTCTATATGAATTGTGAGTTTGAAAATAAATTTTCAAATTATATTATAAAACTTTTGATTTATAAATTACACTCTCAAACTATCGAGAAGGCTTAATATTAAATTTAAAAATTAGAGAAATATGGAATATCCAAACGTAATTAATTATGTGGTTTTTTTTATTTAATTCTGAATTTAAAAATTAAAAATATTATTTATAAGTATTATTATTTTGTCTAAATTCTTATTATAATTCAGGCTCTGAAATTTATTTTGATATAAATTCATATTTTGAATCATCTTGAGAAATTTTATATAGATTAGCTTAATTAATTAGTATTTTATTGGATAATTTTTTTTTTAAATATTTGAAAAATTAAAAAAAAATTATTTAAAAGGAAAGGGAAGGGGAGGGCCCAATAATTTATATCACATAAGCTGCTTTTTAGATGATTTTGATGAAAATAAATTCCAAGTTCTAAAGTATCTATTTTTTTATTTTTTTCTGCATAAATTCATATGTTAAAAAATTTACCTTAGTACTTTATTAGCTTAAAAATTGAATGATAATGATAAAATTTGAGTGTAAATTATTTTAAAACTTTTATGTTTTTTTTTGTAATATCATCTCAAACTCGTTTAACGCGCTTAATTTTGAAACTTGATACGAACTTAATAAAAATCTAAGTGCTAAAACACATAATTTTTCAGAATTTTAATCTAACAAAACTTCAGAAATTTTACTCAAGTCGATCAACATAGGTCAATTAACGAGTATGTATTTTTATTCATATTTGGAATTTTTTTAACATTAAAACCAGAAAAAAAACTATTTTAAAGATGAAGAGATTAAATCAAACACCCATCACTATAATTAAAATTTCCCAATAAAATATATATTCGAGATTTGAAAAAAATACGAGGTTTATTTTTGGATATATAAATTATATTTGATTGGAAAATATATAGATTATAGTTGTCATCTGAGGAAATAGAATTGATCTATCCATTTTCAAAATTAATTGCTATTAATATATGCATCGAAAATTGAACTATACCCTATAATCACTTTTTTTACAGATATTTATATATAATATTAACTCAAAATTCCTGAAAGAAAAAAAAAGCCATAAACATCGGTTCAAATTTTGATAAAAAAATATTAGACTAACTAAAAATAATTAAGCCGATAAGAAAGAATAAAAGCTTTCAACTTGAAATTTACACAAAAAAGAGATAATTTACACTCTTTCAAAAAGCTTTTACTTTTATTTTATCTAGACATTCAGGAAATTTACATCGATTTAGCTATTAACAGCAGGTGTGCTTCAGTTTAAAAAATTTACGGAGTGCAATTATTAAATTAATATAAGTTCTCTAAAGTAAATACACATAAATTTTGATATTTTATCCAGCCTTAGGGCTCGCTTAAATGGCCAAAATAAATATATGATTCAATTATAGACTAATTATCGTTAATTAGTAGTAGTTAGAAGACATCAATATGTAACCTTTTTTGTTAAAAAAGCAATATTATAGCTCGCAAAGTGTCAAAATAAAGTTTTTATATATTTCGTATATTTTATATTCCATTAAAATTTGCCTTAAATTTTTATAATTTTTTTCTACATTGAGATTTTTTGTTTTTTATGTTATATAATTGAATAAAGATAATTTTACGAACTTTTTTTAAAATTCACTCAAATTATCTTTAATTTTATAGAAAATAAATATAATTTTAATGCTGAATTAATTTTTCAGCTATTTATCTCCAATTTTATTCATCTTTAAATCAAATTGAAATTTTTGTTACTTTTAAAACAAAAATTCATTCGTAATTACTGAAAAGTATTCCAATACATATTTGAAAGTTTCGGTTTTAAAAAAATAAGATTAATCTTTTTAAAAGTTGATTTATAAAAAATTTAAATAGAATTTTACAGAAGAAACCATTAAAAGTTGCGGAATTTTTATTTAAAATTTATCTAATTAAAAAAGAAACGATTTTATGACATTTAAAATAATTCAAAAATATGGATTTAATTATTTAAACTAAATTATTATTTTATTCATTTTGATGAGAACGAAATATATATATATTGGATTTTACTCTTATTCTATGATTGATTTTTTAACTATATTATCTCCCATTAAAAATAATTTTCTGAAAAATAAATTAAAAAAATTCAATTCCCATTAAATAATGAATCTATTGAATAAAATCGTGATATTAATAATTAAAAATCTCAAATAAATCTCAAATGAAATGAAAAAGAAAGTGTATATATAATATAATAGTTTTTCTTGGTTCAAAATTAAGTAAATTGATAAAAATCGGTCTAAATATCATTAGCAAGATAGGAGATTAATTATTCTGATAAAAATGTGTAAACTTCTTTTTAAATCGGATAAAAGTTTTTTTAAAAAAGATTTTTTACCAAAGATTTTGCTGAAAAAGTTCTGAATTGCGGCTTGATTTTTATTCTATAAAATTTAAAAAATGCTTGTCTAATTGAAAATAATCTAATAGAACCTAAATACCAGAATAATCAAATTTCAAAAGGTTTAAGACAGTTTTGTGATATTTTTTTTTTGTTTGAGAGCATGATTTATAAATTATTAATAAAATTAGTCTATATATTATTCTGTTTTTTACAAAAAAGAGTTTTGTTCTTCATATATTTAATATAATTAAAATATGTTTAAATAAAAAAGATCGAATTTTGTACTAAGTGTGTTTAGCTCAAAAAAATATATATTAAATTTTATAGTTCTGGATTATTAGATAAATAAACCTCAATATATTCATTAAAAAACGCATTCGAAAAAGCCAAATATTTGACCCCGTATAAATATAAAGGGTTATTTATTTAATTTTAATATATAAAAAAAAAATATCCATGACTTGGAATAATTAATACGTAAATATAATCATTATATATTCGAAAAATGATTAATTCTTAAATATTTTGAAAACACAAAGCTTGATCCAAACAAAAAAATCTCAATCTTTAAGATTCAAAATCCAGTTTTTTTAACCAAAAACTTCCCAATATTTTATTTTTCAAAATTTTATTTTATTAATACATTTCATTCAATATATTTCGTTTTATTAAAAAAATAAACAGTTGGAGAATTTGTAAATGAAAATTTTTAAAGCTATTTAAATCAGATTTTACTAAAAAATCGTCTTTCTCCACATTAATTATTGTATAGGCGATTATTTCATACTAAAAAAAGCAGAAAAAACTGTTTTTTGACTATAATATCAATATTTTATTTTAAAAAAATTAATATTTATATTAATAATGTTTAAATATTAGCAATTTCTTCAAATTTAATAAAAGAAGTTAATATTATTTTTTCTATGGCATATTAAATTAAATAAACAGTGTGCGTTTTAATAATTACATTTATATTATTATAAGTGATAAATTTTATAAAACCGATTGTATGTCCTATATTTTTTAAATTATTATTTTTATTTCATTTAGTGATCCACCTCAAAATATTTTATATTTTTTTATTTTTATTTTGACTTCATTCTTTTTCCTTGTCAGTAAAGTGAACTTTTGAGACAGTTTAGATAAAATAGTAACATGTAAATTCATATAAATTAATTTTTTTATTTATCAAATAATTAAAAATATAACCCAAAACTTTAAGAATTTACTTAAGCTATTTATAAATTAACCGAAATGTTACCTTGATTTTTTTTTTAAACTTTTAAATATTTAATATTTGGTTTTTAAATCTTCTCTCAAAGCTACAGCCTACACTAACCCGTCTCATTATATTTTGAATAGATATTCTTTCAAATATTAATGGATTTTTTTTAGGGAAGCTGGTGTTTCACTGTCGATAATTAATGTTAAGATATGTATGATAAAAATAATCAGGCATTTTTATCAGAATACTTAACCTCCTATCAGGCTATTGAGGTATTCACTTATTTGTATAAATTTACATAATTTTGAATCAAAAATAATGATTACGTAGCTATATATAGCAAAAAAAATAATAAGTTAACATTTAAATTAATACTAAAACCAAAATAACCCGTTTTTTTTTCTAAAATAATAAATATGAAGTAGTTTTTTTCTCTTAATAAACTTGATATTTAAAGCTTTTATTATGAATAATTTTATTTTTTGCATGTTTCTACTTAATAAATACAGAAAAATAATCTTTTTCTTATTATTAATGTGATTTTTTATCCAATCATGATATATTCATATATTTTACATTACTTATTGAAGTTAAATATCATTAATATTTTTTTCCTGAATTCCCATAATAACGACTAAATTATATTATGAAAATTTCGTAAATTGCTTGATTTTTTATATTTAAAATACTATTCATCAGTTATTATTAATCTAATTTAAAAAATTTAATAATATTTTGCTAATAAAATTATTGAGCACTATTATATACATCCCCAAAAAAATCATTTTAAATTTTTTAAAATCAAACTCAAACTTTGGATTTATATCTAAATTTATGATCACTTAGCACATTTGATTTTGATTTTTTGATTTTTTTTATTTTTTTGTATTAATTAATTTTTTTCTGCTTTAATATTAGTGATTTTATGTTTTCCTAAAAAAAATTTAAAAAATGGGTTTTAAATGCCTGATTCGGTAAAAATGCCCTTATTTTGGAAAATTCGCTTAAATATTACCCAATAATACTCTTAAAAAAACTATTATATAAATTATTGTGGGAGAAATCGTCTAACCTGAATATAAATGTCAAAAAATAAAAAATAAATTCACAATTCTTATGGGCCATTAAAAATTTATCTGTATTAATAATTAAATTACAGATTGTTGTATATATCATTAAGGAACGGAAAATTATTTATTTATTTTAGATATGTTTTCAAAAACAGTCAATATTTTTAAATTATTTAAAAATATTGACTGTTTTTGAAAATATTATCAAAACTAGTCGAATAAATTAACTGGATCTACAATTTATCAAATAAAAAAAAACCGAGTCTTTATTGATAAAATTGATAATTCTCATAGGGAAAAAGTAAGAAATTGATTTTCATATTTATTATCCATTTTACAAGTCATAATGTGAAATAAATAGTCAATTTTCTCCTAAACTATGTTTTGATTTTTGAGAAAAAATATTTGAATCCCATCCGGTATTTTAAAAAATAGAAATGAAGTATTAAAAAATATCCTTAATTGGTCAAAAATAAACAATGATCCATCCATAAATAGATTATTTGACTTTGATTTTTAAAAAAATTATTTATTCTCTTTTTTTAAAGTTTCAAATGACAAAAAAACGGAAAAAAACTGCAAAAATTGCCCAATTCGCATAAGATTTATAGACAGGATGCGCGAAGTTCAACCTCGCAATATCATTTCATCTAATTTTATATATTTATATTTTTAATCTAATATTTTTTGATTGTTTAATTTAAATTATTTAAATACTTTAACTATATAGATTTCATAATTCTACCATATTAATACTTTAAAAGGTCGAAGTATCATCCAAAAGGTAGAATTAGGCGCTTTATGCACGCAAATTGTATAAATATCTTAATGATTTTAATCCAATAAATCTTAATAAAGTCGAAATTTCAATTAATTTTGAATATTTGCAATTAGAACTAAAAAAGCGAAAACTATCTATTTTTTTTTATTTTTTTTCGAAAAATCACCTTCTCTTGTCATTGATAAATATATATATATTTAGTTAAAACCAAGTATCTTATAAAAATATTCAAATTTCAGGCAGTATTAATAAGTAAATATCGGCATACAGATAAAATTATGTCGAAGATAAAATTTTCATTTATAAAATATTCTAAACTCTAAAATTTAATTGATGGTCTTGATCATAATTAAGGCAAAAATAAACAGCATAGATACATAATAATTTCATATCAATTGACTGATATTTTCTTCAAAAAGAAATTTCGAGAATTTAAGCATTAAAATAACCATTAAAAAAAATCATTATTAGAATTCATTTGTTAAAATATTACAATACCAGAAAAAAAAAATTATAATTAAATGATCACTTCAGGAAAAACTTTTTCGATATATAAAAACATGTATTTGTAGGAAATTAAAAACATCAGGTAGGCTTTAATTATTTTTTATCAAAAATCAAAACACAGTTTAGGGGAAAATTGACTATTTATTTCACATTACGGCTTGTTTCAATGAATAATAAAGATGAAAATCAGTTTCGTACTTTTTACCTGTGTTAATTATTAATTTAATAAATAAAGAACCGATCTTTTTTTATCTTCTAAATCGTAAATCCAGTTAATTTTTTCGACTGTTTTTATCAATATTTTCAAAAATTGACTATTTTTGCAATAACTCTTTTATTAGAGATTTTATTAAAATTTTACACATATATAGATAGATTCTTTATATTAAAAAAAACCTAAATCTAGAAATTTTAAAAAAACAACCAATTAATTTAGGATGTACCAACTATTGTTTGAAAGCAATTTTTTTTATATATAAACTTGTTTTTATAATAATATAAAAATTTTGGCGTTAATAATAAAACAAAAATTCGAAAAAAAAGATGAAATATTGAAAAATCCGCGAATTCTCTAAAAAATAGATGTATTTAATTTTATCCATCAATTTTCGCCCACGAATTTAATAAAATATCTGCAAAAAAAATAATCATAATTGGCAGAATATCTTTTTAGCTTGTAATATTTGTTTTCTTTTGAGATTAAGAACGAAATAAATCAAAAAATACACTACAAATCAAATAACAGTTTCGAAATATATTCGGGATTAATAAAATATAAAACAATGGAAATTTTTGTTCCTAAAATTCCATATTTTTTTAGATAGTTATAGGTGGTAACTTTCATATATCTTACAATCAATTTTTTTAAACCAGAATATCAAAAAATAGATAAATTAAAAAAAGAAATTTTTGATTTGGATCAAATTCTATCCATAAAGCAGAACTGGTGTATACAGAAAAAAAGTGAGCTGAAAAAATAAAATTTTATCTATTATCATTGTAAGAAAAAAAATATCAAATTCAATGTGGTAATTAAAATAGAAAGATATCACTTTTTGGATGTAAAAAAAAAAAGAATTACACTTCAAACACACATTGCAATTATTTCCTATAAAATGGTACATATATATCTTTATCTAATCAAATTAGAAATTTTTATGATGGTTTTCGAAAATAATGGGAAATAAAAAGAATTCTTTCAGGCCAAGGAATTGAGGTTGAGTTTAGAAAATTTTATTTGTCAGTATCTTACTCAAACCAAAAAAAATGAAAATAATGGAAATGTAACTTTATCTGAACTGAATGAAATATTCAAAAGGATAAAAATAAATCAAAAAATAGGCAGCAATTTGATTATAAACGAAATAATTATTCAGGGAAATATCAAATTATTAATCAGAACTAAAAAGCTTATTTAAAGGCTTAAAGTGGAAACAAAAATACATCTTGATGCTACATATAGATTAAAAAATATTTTTTATTTTGTTTTTTTTTGTAGGGGTAAGTGACAATGATAGAAAACTCTTTCTCGTTGCGCTCGGTTTATTCGATAATGAGAGTGAAATTTCATTTTTATGGACCTTCCAAAAAATAAAAGAGATTATAGAAATAGAAGGATATAATTTCAAAATAAAAAATTTAATCGCTGATCCTTCACCAAGTATAACCAGCGCTAAAAGAAAAATCAGCCCGCAAACTATCAGAATAAACTTTTGAGTACACACAAGAAGAAATATGTCAAAAAATATATCATCAAGGAAATACCAATTCAGCTAAAGTATAAAAAATGATCTATTTAAAATACAAACTGCACAAAATAAAGAATTTTTTGAGTTATATTGGGACATTTTATGAAAAAATACCAGGAATTTGAAGGAAAAAAGTCTCTTATGGATTTTTTACATCAAAAATACTTTGAAATAGAATTTTTGCACCGAGCATGAATAACTTCCTTGAAAGATTCGACTTGACATTTAAAACTAAATATTTCGATTGGAAATGTTTAAAAATCACAGAAATTATCAAAAAAAATTGAAATAGTTGAAGATTTGTAAAAAGATAACCAGAATAAATTTTCCAATATGTTATATTCATCTATAGAAATTTACAAAATCATGGATAGCTACCATTTTATAATATAAGAGATTGAATATTAGTTCAATATTTTGATGACTAGTAGAAATATAGTTGAAGAAGAACTTATAAATAGAATTAGTTCCTTTAATTACAGAGGTTTTAGTCAGCTCAATAAAGATTTGGAAAGAGCTTCAATTTTAACAGTCAATAAGAACATGATATGCTTCAAAGACATAAAATGTTCATGTATAGCTTTTTTAAAGAGATATAACTATGTACAAATTTATGTATTTGAATGAGAAAAAATTCTCAGCGTGATAGATTCGGAATTAATTAGTAAAAAAAGGAAGAGAGGAAGAAAAAGCAAAAAAAAAGTTAGTCTTCTTAAAGATTAACCCAATCAATGACAATGGATTAAATACTTTCAGATATTATTAACATCATTTTTATTTATTATAAATTATACTATATATAAAAAGTTTTTTAAATAAAAATTTATACAAAAAAAAGTCTGTTAAAATTTTTAATTTAAATAACTAGGCGTTATATAATTGAAATATAAATATAAATTTTTTATCGATAGTAAATTTATATCATAACGATCTAAATTTGATATAGGCTACTGATTTATTTTCATATATAATAAATTTTACTCTTAACAATTGTTTGAGTAAGCTTTAAAAGGTTCAATAGTACTAGATATATATAAAAAAAGAATTCGACAAAAAAACTTCCTTTAAAAAGTTTAAATTTAAATTTAATTATATTTGTTTTTTCGATGATTAGTTTAGATTATATAGTCGTATTTTCTTTGTTAATATGAAAAGCAGAATTTGATATCAATAAAATCGCTGCACATCTTCCCGTAGTATATCTTTAATTTGATTCTTGGAGTAAATAATATCTTTTAATATAATACGAGATTAATATGGATTATTTTTTATAACAGGAAATATGGGTTTATATATATTTGACATAAAGTTTCAAAAAATAAAAATTTCCACAAAAAAATCATCTCAATGATTCAAAACCATAAATTTACGTTGAATTTTATTGGCAAATCATTTTCCCCATTTTAATAAAACCATTTTTTTTATTTTTAAAACAAAAGAATAAAGATATAGCATTAATATTAGAGCTAATGGTTTTTATAAGAAAAATTTATGCGAATTCTTGGAGAAATTTGTTGATTTTATTAAGTGGGGAAAGCGAATAGTGTCTAATTATTTTATGTGTTTGCTGATTATTCGTCATTATGTCTAATTTTTTAAAATTTTGTAGAGAGAATGTATTTAACCTTAAAAAAATTGTTTTATAAATAATCCATTAATTAATTATTGCGATTTTTATAAATATTAACTTCTAATAATTTAGAATTTGCAATATATATTTTTAAAATCCCAGGAATTTTTGATGAATTTATCTCATAAGCTAATAACTTCAGATATCCACTGATTGAAGAGAAATTTTTTTATATTGGATTGTTATTTTGAGTTATAAATTATTTTTTAGAGTTCATTTTCTAATTTAATACTTATTTAATTTTAGCTGTATGGATAATAGCCATCATAAAAAAAGTTAAAATCCTCTCAGAGCTGAAAATACCACTAATTTTTATTATTTAAGTAATGTGTAGATTCAAATATAAGTTCTAAAAAACTTTAAACTATTTATAGGCCAAATAAGGTATTATTTCAGCAAATTAAAATATCTACTCTTTTAGATATGATGGAAAAAAACATATCTTTAACCTTTAGCTCTATTCCATAAAAATATTAATTTTGTTTATAATTTTTTTTGATAAATAAAGAAAATGTGCAAATTTTAAATGTTAATTTTCACAAATTGGAATAAGTAACAAATTTATATTCTGAAAATTTTATATATTTAAATAAAATTGAGCACTTTTTATTATTTATCATTTTAAAAGCCAGAAGTATATAAAAAAACGTTTATTTATGCGCAATATAAACATATATGTATACAATTGGGATTATTTTGTGGAAATTGCAATGATAAATAATAATTTTCTGGGATAATAATATATCTTAACATTCTATCAATAAAAATATCAACCGTTTCAGGGATTAAAATAAAAAAATCGGATTCATTTTTAGATCACTTTTGAGACTTTACTAACAATTCCTATTCATTATTTGATAGATTAAAAAATAAAAATAAATTAGAAATTGGCATTGAAAAGAAGTAAAGTGATTCAAATTTTTAAAATAGACTAATTTTTTAAATTTTTGTATAGGATCCTTTTTAAGCATTTAAGTATAAACTCTGATAGTCATTAATTTATTTAGTTTAAAACAACCTATTAATAAATAAAACAGCTATCTCGATTAAAGTATATAAAAATTATCACGATCGTAAAAATTTATTCTACCTATAAATTTAGAAATCCGGAGGTTTTTTATTTTGGAGCCCGTAATTAGCTAATTAGCTGTTTTTAATTTAACAACAAAGTAAAAAAATCATAAGAATTATTAAGAAATGCAGCTGTGTTTTTTTTTAATCGGATTTTTTTTAATTATATGCGTACAATTGCGATAGAATCTCTATTAAAATCAAAATTTTCAGAATATTTTTGATTAATTCTATATGTATTGTATAATTAAAAATGCATTCAATTCTCCAATTATAGGCTCACCTGAGAAATATTGAATATAAATATTGCAAAATTTATTCAGAAAAAATATTTATTCATCTATGCAAAAATAAAATTATTTCCTTTGATTAATAATGGTTTTATGAAAGTTTATTTAATACCTTAATATAAGCGTCTATATTTTAATATATATATTGTAAAATTATCCATCCATTTTTTTGAATAACAAGATACCCTTGTTCATGAAGTTTTCCATCCATGTTATATATAAATTCAAAGTAAACTATGATAAAATTTAATTCTATATTCATTCTCATTATTTTCCTCTATGATTAAAAAGCTTTAATTATATTAATATTGTCTTCCCGAGTGGGCCTCTTTCCGTTATTCAGATTTTCCCTGGGATTTTTTTTTTTCGATATTGGACATTAATTTAAAATATTATTAAATACATATCCAAATTAAACTAAATTTGCTAAATTTGCTAAATTTAATACTGAAAACCTCCTTTATATTGGATTTCTTCCTAAATTTGACAATAATGTATAAAAATCTTATGTATATAAAAAAATGGTCAATAATGATTTTAATTATTAACCTTCCTTATATTTTTTTTCGTTAAAAAATAGCCTATGCATACTGATATTTTACAAAAAACTGTTTTTTTTAGTTTTTTTTTACTTAATCTGATTAAAAATTTACCAATGTGTAGCTGCATTGATTTTTTTTTACTTATTTTTGACAAATAGATATATTTTTGGATTTTGAAAACAAAATTGTATCAAAATTTACTTAATTTTTTCTCTTTCAATCGAAATTTATTAGATTTTAAAATTTTGAGCGAAAAAAAAAAGATTACTTGTTTCGAAAACTTTATATTTTGAACGTATTTTAGTGTGATATTTTCTTTATTTGTTATCAATTTATGTGAAGATAAGTAAAATTGGCATTTAAAAGTTAAGTTATAAACACTAATAGATTGGATTTAATTAGCCGGAGGCAGTGTTATGAATTAAATTTCCATAATTGGAAGATTTTTTGCACAACATAAGCTTTTTTCTGGTTAATATTCCAGGTTAAATTGATATACTCATTTTAATGCTTTATTAAATATTCAGATTAAAAAATAGTTAATAATTTTTCCGAAACAGGACATTTATGCATAGTTTTATTTTTTCAATAAACAAATGTATTTTTACAAATGTGAATTTTCCATGCACATTAATAAGAGTGTTTTTTTTTTTTTTAGCTAAAATAAAACGAAAAATGATGCGGAGAAAGATGCCCAAGTTATCTAAATTCATAAATCGCTATAATATAATAATAAGTAAAAATAAAAATTCTTAAAAAAAAGAGCTTCCCCGCAAAAAATAGTCCACCTTTTTGAAAAGATTATTCTTAATATTAACTGTTAAAACGCTACAAATATGGCGAATAAAACGAGTCCAAACAATTTTAATCCTTATATTTATGAAGATTTAATTAACAAGTCACCATTAGTTTCAAAATTATTAGAACCCTTTTGCACAAATGATATATATTATTAAATAATGAAAATTCTAAAATGAAAAAAATATTATTATTAAAATGTGAAATATTTTTTATGAGTTTAGAATTAGCTAATTAATTTTCAATACAAAATTTTAAATAAACAATAGAATTATAATTTACTTAATTATAAAAGTGTGTTTAAAATAATAATAATTGGACAATGAATAATCAGTAGATTCTTAAAATCCAAAAATTATATAATTAAAATCTATACCCCAATTAATTCATGAAAATATACTCATTAATTAAATTTTGAATAGGAATTTTGGTAATGAACGGATTTATTGCTAATTTATTAATTCAATATAATAAATAGAAATTAACTAAATTTGATCTAAAATCGACAACTCTAGAATAACCCAACATTAATTCGTCAATCATCAATACTCAACCCACTTTCTCAATCATCAAAGTCCACAATACTCAATCCGCTTTCTCAAACCTCATTTTTTTTTCTCTTGATTTTTTATTTATGTGTTTTTTAACTCTTATTTAGATTTACTTTTCCTTAAATATAGATCCTTTTTTAAATATATTTAGTATAAAATCCGGTATTAACTATGTTAAATGGGATATTTAAAAAAAATTCATATACTTATATTCCAGTTTTTTTAGTTTTTATATTTCTCTTGGTTAAATAAAGTTTATTTTCTTTTTTAACATCCATAATTATTTTTGTTTCAAGGTTCAGATAAATAAAAATCTATCGAAAAAATAGATAATTTTTACGTTGTAAATTTTTATAAAATTTGGCCCTATTTATATAGAGGGTTGATATGTTTCTAGAAAAGAAAAATTCTTATTCGTGTTCCATATACTTTCACAAGATAGAATTAAGTATTTTATATGCTAAAATATATAACTTTCAAAAATAAGAAATAAATCTTGAGATCAATGGTTTTTTAGAGTTCAAAACACGCCATAAAAACCATTCTTAATGTTACCTATTACAAAACTATGCTATATAAAATTCTGGTTAAGAATTTTCACCATTTTTTTTAATCAAAATGCTCTTAAATTAAATTAAATTTAAAATAACAAGCCGCAGTTTTAAAATTTCAATTTAAAAAAAAACGGATAAAGATGGCTGAAATGCATGGGAGAAGTAGTAAGGCTCCAGAAAAAATTATGCATCTACTCCTATATCAATATTTTCGCAAAAATTATACCTTAATTTTGTTTTAGAATAAAATTGGTTTGAAGTTTCTGGATTATTAAATTATATCTTCAAAATTCGATAAACATATGGAAATAATTTTTTTTAATTGTGGAAATTATATTACATGCCCGAAAATCCGACTTTTTAAGACATAGTGCTATTCATATTAAGATTCTGCTACAATACAAAGCACAGAGGTAAATCACACATTCTTAAAAATATTACGAAAACAGAATTGGCTAAAAAATTATATAATAAAATATACAATTCTTAATTTCGTCTTTCCTATATTTTACTTGCTTTTACAAGATTTCATTATAACCTGCGCAAAAAGATAATTAATTTAAAATCTCAATCCATTTTCTTTGGGTAGATTTTAAATTTTTACACATAATAAGCTCCATTTAAAAATCATTGTTATCCTCTTATCTTTTATCTGTTATATTTTATAACATAACCATTTATGGTCATTGAATTTGAAAGCTCTAATTGGTGAGAGTAAGATAGCTAAAACAATTGTAAATGAAATGTGGATTTTAAATTTTCAAAAAAAATCCTGCTATAATATATACTATGCGCATATCTACAGTATATGTGAAAATACATTTTATAAGCGGGTGGATTTCCATTAAAATTAATCCCAGAGAGTTCTCGGAAATTAGATTAAATATCTTCTATTTTTTTAAAATATATAATAAGAATAATTATTTCAAGCCATTTTGAAAGCAACACTATCAATATGTTAATTATTTATTTTAAAAAACATTGAAATGAATTTATATAATTTAAAAATTACCGAAATGACCATCTAATATTATTTTACCACGATATTCAATAAAATAATTTAGAGATGAAGTTTCCTCTAATCCAGACCTAATTCCCGTGTGACTGGGTATAAAAACTCAAAAAATCTGAAATTTGGAACAGATTCGGACCAAGTATGAATTTTTTAAAACTTAAAGTTATTTATCTATTAACTCATTTAAATAATATGTCACATATTTTGAATTTTGATTTAGTATTTTGACAAGAAATCGTCGTACTCGTACTCAATTCCTCCAGAGTTTTCTAAGTATATAGCAGCAAATCCTGGATTTGATATCCGAGATTTTTTGTGAAATGATGTGCTATTTTCTAGGACCTCTTCATATCCTGAAAATTTTCCTGAATTCCATAAAAATCTTACAATCACTTTCATCCAAACCTTCAACACTATTTTTATATGATTTTTGATGAATTTTTTTTATATTTCCGTACTTTCTATGGATTAAAATCTGATCATCGAAATCCTTAAACTTTTCGGAACTTTGAGAGATTGATGATTTTTTGATTTTCCTGAGATTTTTTCTCATTTTTGGAAAATACGACGCATATTTGTTATCACGGATTTTTTGAAGTTTTTAGGGCATATATTGTAAAAGGAGCTTATGCTAAATTTTAAACATGGATTTTCTTCGATTAATATTTTGTATATTCAGCTCTTATGATTTTCGGGGTATTAAATAGGATACTCTGTTGACGTTTTTTTTGTTTTTAACAAAGCATGCCTTCGAAGATATTCTAGAGTTTTTAATCAATGTTTTTGGTAATTTCCTCAGTTTCATCAGTAATAGAGTTATTTTTACTCGTCTCAAAAATTTCCTTTTTTTTTAACTAAATCTTCGGATTCTAATATTTCTATTGATTTAATATACTGGTCATTAGAGAACTGGAAATCAAATTTTCTTATTCCCTCTCGCCTGTAAATAGACACTACCATGAAAGTATGGTAAATTAACTGGTTCTATATTGCAGTAAAACTTTGTGTATTTTTAACATTTTTATCAAAACTTTCACTTTTTTAAAGTCATTTGAAATTTCTGAAGTAATATGCTTCCCATATTTTGACTTATTAAAAGATTATCCGAATAAGTCGGTTCAACCACCATTGGATATCACGTAAGTTATTTGGTCTATAATTTCTATTTTTTTGCTTTTTTTTGACTGAGAAATGATCTCAAATCAATAATAATCTTTTCCACGCTCATAAGAATTAACTTATAGATACTCTATACCGAATCCTTATTTTGAAAAAAAGAATTGGATTATTTGCAAAATAATAATAACTATAATTGAAAGCGCTTTTACTTAATCAGAGTATAAAAAAAATTCGATGCAATCCTGCATAATGTTTATAGGACCATGTTAGTTAAAAAATTTATTTCAAATAAATGGGAATTACTGTCAAGATTAGAAATACTTTACTATACTTATATCTTTCAATTATTTCTTTATATAATCGATAAATTTTTAAAAGAATAAAAATCAAATAGTTACAAATCACTTTTTTTACTAAAGAAAGAAAGATAAACTTATATGTAAAACGTCTGGTGTGCAAAAGAATCTCCCATAAATTCCACACTTAAATTCACTTGATTTAGCTGTTTTGTCTATAACAACCTATTTATGCCACAGATGATAGCAAAAGATATTTTACTGGTGAGAAGCTGCCAAAGTAACAAAGAAGCCCCAATACTTTTTTAATTTTATATTCAATCCCCAATAATTTATCAATGATTTAATTTCGATGCTTTTTCGCCTTTTAGAGTCAAGAGGTATAATAAAAAATGAGATGAAACATGTTTAAGGAAGATTCTAGAAAAAAATAATTAAATACATGTAGAAAGAATCCTCTGGCCAGTACTATTCGAGTTTAAGCTAAACCAGATTCTCTATATCATGTGTATGATTCAACAAATTTAGTTCACAAAAGAGCACATTTTATGTAATTGTACTCGAAATCAGTATCTTGAGTTTACCAAAAAATACAATAGTATTACACAAGATAAATTTAAGATCTTTAAAACGGTATTAGAATGATTTTTTAAGCAAATTAGTGGAATAGAATGAATATTACATCATGATATTTCATGAATATTGTTTAAATGAATCAATATTGAAGCAGAGTTAAAGGGAGAGAGGGTTGGGTGTCCCTGAAAATACTAAAATTTAAACTTTGGCCATTTCTTTGTAATTTTGGTATGCTGTTAGCAATCACCAAAACTGGCCCTAGCTTTTTAAAGTTGTTCCGTTCTATGAGTAAAATTTCAATTAAAAAAACAACGATTGGAAGTCAATATCGATCGTCTTTTTCCATGTATATTTTTGGCTAATTTATTAAATATATCATAGTTTAGAAGCGGAGTAATCGGATAGTCTTTTTGGTATGGGTTATTAAATTCCTTTTGAAGCCGACAGCGAAAAATTTCATCATTTTCCGTTCAATACAAACATTTTATTAAAAATTAGTATTTATGATGGGACTAATAATATTTATTAATGAATATAAAATGATAATTTTCACAATGTAGGAATCTAGCACACCTCTGAACTTTAAAATGTATAGCTATTAAGTTTTTGCAATAATAGATGATATCATTGCAATTTAAAACTTCCCTAAGAGTAATCTCTGGACTTTTTTTGTAATAAATTAGAATCATTTTATTTAATATACTCATTTAACTCATCCTAGGTTCAAAATTTTGCCTCACTCCTATTTGTGTATATTAACAATTAGAATCAGTTTAGCTTATATATTTATCCAATTGCACACAAGTATTAAAAAACAAATGATAACATTGAACAAATAGCGAAAGTCATTTTTTACCACCGGCCCATAAAGGGATAAAAAGCTAATTCCTCTAAAAACAATCAGTATTTTCACAGAGCATCTATCTCGATTTCAAAAACTGTCAAAAATAACTAACCAATTGTAATTGTTAAAAAAACTTGTAAGATTTATTAAAAAAAGATGTTTGATATGTTTGATAGTCTCCGGAGTTCCTAATTTGGAAATATCCCAAAAAAATGAAATTCTAAAATATTTTTACCATAGGCGAAAAAGAAAGAAACTAATAAATTGAAATTTTCTGCATTCATATTTAAGAAGACTTTTAACTCCTAATCGGCTTTGACAATTATTAGGCCAATGAATTAAGATTTAAAAAAGCCCAATTTCAAAAAGAATCTCTAACTAATGATATCAATATATTAATACAATCACATTCGCAGATTAGGGGCTTTTGAGATCTTAGAAATTATTATATTTTTTTTGAATTCAAGCAATTGTCTCAAAAAAATTTATAATTACCTAATTTGGAAATAAAGAAAGAATTTAGTTTAGCCCCTATTTTGTGGGCCTGAGATAGGCGCACAATAAGATTCATGAGTTGGCAATGAAGGTACTAATTTTTAAACTAACTGTTTTTTATGAAACAATTGGTTATGTGGTATTACTAACTCATCAATATTAATTACTACCAAGTTATCTTTTTTTTTTTTTTTTTTCAGTAAAAAAATGCGTGACTTCAAAAGTATTTCTCATGAGAAAGATTGGCAAAAATTATTTGTCTTTGGTTCTAAATAAATCCACGTCTAGACAAAATTAAATACAGGCACACTCTCCCAATAATTGACTAAGTCATATATTATAAATGTTTTATATAGCCAATTAAAACTTCGATTTTATAAAAAAAACCACTTGTTTCCACCTTAATCCAAGTCTATATTTCAACCTTATACACTCGTATTACTAAGAAAAAGGGTCTCTCCTAAAAAAGTGTTATTCCAATGGTTATTATTCGTTAAAAATATTCAGCAAATTTTAACATCTCCCAAAAGAAAATTTTATTATAAATCTTATTTCCACTTTTAAATGTTTCAGGGCTAAGTTAACAAAGTAACCAGTTTATCCTTTTCAGTATTAAAGATTCAGTCTTTTATCCTGCCGTGCTGCTTAGATATTCTCAGTCAGGAGCTAAATAATTACCGCCAATAGGTTTCTAAAAATGTAAACACCAGTTGTTAGTGTTGAGTTTTGTTTGCTCCAATCCCTAATTTTTTAAACAATAAACTTTTTTATAATACTTTATTGCTGCTAATTATTACATTCTATTATTCCTTAATTATCGAACGCAGTCTAATAATTTTAGAAAACAATTTCTTAATAAATCCAGGATAATGGATTAATGCAAATAAAATTCAAGAATAACTCAAGGTGAAATCATCACTATAATTTAAAATAATCACTAGCGCTTACTCGAAAAAGAAACGTATGGGTTTTTGTACTTTTTTCATTAGTTGCTAAACCAATTAACACATTTAATCAGTATTTAAATATGCCAAACATACATTTAAATTTTATTTACATGGAATGCTTGGCTCTATATATGGGAGATTCTTAGACATATCAGATGATTTATTATAAAAATCCTTATAGGTCAATAATATCAATGATACACAATTGGTTAATTATTAGGAAAGAATTCTTAAATTAGTAAATTTGTTCACTTTAGGCTATTGTCGGTTATTAAATGCTTTAATACTATTTTAAGCGAATAGAAAATAGAGCATTATAGGAAATTATTTCTAAGAAAGAAACAAGAGCCCCTTAGCAGTTAAATGTCTGGTGTGTCAAAATAATTTCCATATAACCTTCATTGGCTCTTTCAGAAGTTTTAAATATCAACTTTCCCAACACAATGTGCTCATATTTTACCGTTAATACTTATAGGCTTTTTTACTGATTAACCCTTTATAGTTCCAAATATAGGTCCCACTCACATTTGTGTACATTAGATATTTCAATTGGTCTAGATTATTAATTTATCCAATAATACACAAATGATATTATTTTAAACAAAACATTGAGCAAAAGTTGAATGCCATTTTTTGTATCATCGGCCCTGAAAGGGTTAAGGATTAACGGAACAAAAATGGGCATCATTTTTAGACCAATAAAAACATTTTATCACAACTCTCTTTTATTATTGATGTATTTTCATTCTCAATGAGTAGAAAATGACGAATTTCACGAATAGAGGTTCAATAAAATATTGAGCATATAAGAGGTCAATAATCATCTATGGAATATGATTAACCAGAGTCCCGCTTATTTTAACTTAACCCTTTCCGGGCCCAAATTTAAGCCTCAGTCCTATTTGCATAAATTAACCCTTTCAATTGGTGTAACTTCTTGGTTTATCCAATAGAATACAAATGACATTAGTCTAATGAAAACATTGCGCAAAAGGTGAAAGCCATTTTTTGTACCATTGCCCCTGAAAGGGTTAATAAAATAATTAAAACCCCCAAACAATGCATACCTAAATCTACAGGGCAAAAACTAAATTTCTAATAATTACCACATAGTACCAAACACAGCCAACTCATCAATAGTCAATCCAATAGGAACAAAGAAATATTCGATTGAAAAATATCTCAATTTAAATTTCCGATATAAAATTTTGTATACACTATTTTGTGGAACCTTAGAAGAATTTTACGAAATGGATAATTGATTTATGGCTGGTGTCTGATTTCATATACACACATTCCTTATCAATATATCATTATGAACTTGAAAAGATTTGTAATGTGGGCTACATATTGTTGGATAACTCTTTACCAACTAGTATAAAACTCAATAAAGATCCAAGCAGATGAGATTTCTGATGTAATCATTTAATAAACTAGATACTTGTCTAGGATTTCAACTTCGACTTCAAAACATCGATTAATGGATAATGAAAAAGGCACCATTGGACATTATTAAAAATTTCTTGCCATCATGGTTCACAGTAACGATGGGAACTGGGATATTAGGGTTGATGATATACACTTCTCCATATAATGTAAAAGGGTTTAAGGAGGTGGGCTACGTTTTTCTTACAATAGATTTTTCATTATTTTCCGTGTTCGTGATAATGACAGTTATCAGATATATCAAGTACCCTTATCTGTTTCCCATTCTGTTGAGGCATCCAAGGCAGAGCGTATTCGTCGGTGCATTGCCCATAAGTCTGGCGACTATAATAAATAGCGTAGTTCTGATGTTTCCCAAAGAGGATTATCCTTGGTCTCCCAACCTGGCATTTGTTCTATTCTCCATTGATATTTTTCTCATGCTTTTCAGCTGCTTGGTGATACCTTTTTATAAGATCGCAATCCAAGAACATTCTTTCAGTGATATGAATTCCACGTGGTTAATTAGTGTTATACCGGCTGTGGTCGTTTCTGGTGCAGGCTCCGTGGTTTCCCAAGTCCTCGATGTAGAAAGGGCTAGAGTCGTTTTGATTTTATCCTACATAATATGGGGTATTGGTGTTCCAATATCCCTTTGCATAATCGCATTTTACTATTCCAAATCTGCTATATATAAGCTGCCTCCTCCCGAACTACTAATATCTATATTTTTACCCATGGGGCCCTTGGGAAATGGCTCTTTTGCGATAACCAATTTGGGAATTTCAGCCGAGAAATTATTCAATTCCAACGATAGGGAGTTCGTTCCTGTTCCGATGATGGGGGAGGTGGCCCAGGCTGGGGGTTCATTAATTGGTTTAGTTCTATGGGGTTTCGCTGTGTTTTGGCTTTCTCTGGCCACCTCCTGTGTGGTTTATGGGTTCTTTAAGTACAAAGTCAAATTTGGTATTGGATGGTGGAGTGTAACTTTTCCTATAGGTACTTTGATATTGTCTTCTAATGAGTTCGCAAGACTGTTCCAGAATTCAGGGTTTAGGATTTTTGGAGCTATCATGACTGTTGTATTGCTTATTATTTGGATTTTTCTATTCTCCAGAACAATTGTTGGCGCATACACTACCGAAATGTTCTACGATCCCTCGTTGGACTCTATTGCTGAAGTAATGGACGAGTCTTCTTCCGAAATGGGGACTTTGCCACATTTCACCGAATAAACAGATGTCACACTTCGGCTCATCTTCACCCTTACATTTTATGCATTCCCTTGATAGAATTTCACATTTTTTTCAGTTTTCATTTAATAGATTATTGTATTTGTTGTACTTGGATTTTTTGATTATGGTTTTTAATAATGTTATCTTACAATAAAATTCCATGGCAAAAAGAAAATTGCTGTACGTGGATTTGATCTGATTTAAATAAGAGGAGAATTTATTGGATATTATTGATATTATTGAATAAAAATCCAATAAATCACTATACTTTTTTTTTTTGTATCACGGAATTTTATTATAAGATAACGTCATTAAAAACTATACTAAAAAAATATGAAAAAAAGAAAAAGACATAGAAGAGACTACTATCCTAACTACAATAAGCTCCTCTGCTGGACTACGGGCTGCGTACCTACGGGAAAGGGGTACAATCTACCAACCGAAAGACCCTCAGTGAATCACTGTAACATTTCATTATATCCAATCACTTATGCTTAGTCTTTTTAAACGGGAATTTTATTTATTTCTGGTTAAAGAAAACCCCTTTTTTATAACTACAAATTTAAACGAATTATTATGACTTTAAGATGATATTTTGAACAAAAATAATTCTGTAATTTGCTCTAAATATTTTACCATATTGTTTTTTTTGAAATTATTGTGCCTATTATTCTAAAAAGAATAATTTACATGGAGTTCGGACACAGATTTGTTTTAAATCTGAAGTCCTCAGGAATTATATTCCTGTATAATGCTAATAATTTATTAATAGAATAAATCAATAACACGCGTTGGCATAGAGCTGAATAGCATTAGAAAGATTTCAAATCTAAAACCATAAAAATAGTTTAATAGAATTCAATTTTTTCTATATTGATTAATAAGTATTTCCTATTATCTTAAACAATAATACATTCCTACCACTTTATTGTTCTTTTTCTTTTAAATTTGGTAAATAGCTAAAAGCAATATCTGTGGTTATTTTATACTTTAAACATATAAGATTTGACCTAAAAACATCTGCGCTTTATTTTACATATTTATTTTTGAATTCAATTTGTTCAATATGCCTTATTGCACATTTCTAGCATTATTAAAGTGAAAAATTGCTCGTGTTTTAATAAAAAATTGGCTGTACGGGAAAAATGAAACTAGTTATTTATTTTTAAAATCACATGCTCCATATTAAATTTATCGGTGCTTATTATATATAAACACTTCATTTTTGAGATAAAGCTTTACTATTTCGATTTGAAAATACAACATTAATAAATATAACAGTTGATTTTTTTCAAAGTTAAAATAAACTAGGGATCTAAAGGAATTAGGAAATGACAGTTTTATGATCAAGCTATAACAGAAACTACAATACTAAACACAGGAATGTTGGTCGAGTTATTTTGAAAAAAGATTTAACAATTCCTAAATATATTCAACGAGCACTATGATTCTTAATTTTTATTGAAAAAAGCAGTTATAATTGAAAGTGATATGCGGTTAAATCAAAAAGGATATATTTATATAGCCTAAATAATAAATCGATTTATTGAAACAAATTTCAGAAAAAAGTGCTTATTTTTTTGCTATGAATGTTTTTCTTTGTTCCTTGAACCAATGCCCTCGAGGTATGGTGCTGCTTAACGGCAGAGACGTGTTAGATCTAATTTTTATTGAAATTTATTCGCTTTTTTTGAATTAGTTTTTAGAGATTTTTATTAAAATTAAAATAAAATTTCGATAAAAAAATAAATGAAATTCATGTTTAAAAATACTGGGATAAGTAATTTGATATAATGAAAATGTACAGTGGTTTATTAATTTTTTACTCAATAATATCGATAATATCAAATAAATCCTCCTCTTAATTAAATCAGATCAAATCCACATAAGGGTCAAATCTACGTACAAAATATACATAAATAGTATAAATTATATTTCATGCTATAAAAAAAATTCTTGGATCTGTTTTAATAAGACGAAACTTAATCGAAATAAACTAAAAACATTGCTTTAAATCTTTAAATTCGTATATAATTATTTTTATTTTGTAATAATTGTATTAAGGAAGTAGAATAAAACTATGTACATTTGCTACCTGTATTGCTGGAATTAAAAATTACAAAAAAATTATACAAGAATGAATTTTTTCAGATTTTAATGATATTTATATAATAAATTAATTTTGACTAGTTCCTATAAAAAATAAAATATTTATGAGGAAAAATAAAGATAAATAGTGAAGTTTATTCCTTTTTTCAATTTAATAATGAGGTAAAAATCTTTTAGCTTGTAAATTTACTTTTCTTAGAAACACTTAATCTTAAAACATTTTAATTTTCTAAAACTAATACAACGTATTTTATTAGTATGGTATTTTTTTAAATTAAAATGAATTTTTTATCTGTTCACATTAAACTTTGAAAATAATATATTAGTATACCATAGTAAAAGCGTATTAACATGTACATTTTTCTAAAAGGTATCCCCAATAAAAAAATAAGAATTTGACCAATTTGAAAAATAAGAAATTTTTTGGAGGTAAAAAGCGTTTTTTGGAGATAAAAAATGCATAAAAAATCTTGTTTTGGAGATCAATGAGCAATTTTGGATTTATGTCACATATTGGAGTTGAGAAAATTAAATAAAATTTTAAACCCATAATTAATAATTAAATATTTTTCAGCTATGCAAATTCATCAAATTTTACTGATATAGTTGTTTTTTTTTAATGGCTACATCTCTTAAGATAAATAAATTGACATCACTTTTATTAATTTTAATTTATCTATATATAAGAATTCTTATTTTTTCTGCTTAGTTTATTCCTTCATATTTTTTAGTATTGAATTTTTTTTAGTATTATTATTTTTGCATTTTTTCGCCCCATAATTTCTGGAATCAAATTTTACCCAATTATATAAACATAGAATTTAAAATTACATTTATTAATAAATTATTAGTAACTTTATCCATAGTTTTAACCCTCTTTCTCTAAAAGCTTAAATAATTAAAATAAATGGGTGCTTTCTAAAAAAAGAAATCAATTATTTTTTTAATATGTTTCTATTAAATTCTGTAAAAAAAATTCCCCAATTTAGTGCATTTTATTCTGTCACTTTTTTCCAAAAATAGTATACAATATCCTTCTAATAATTAGGAATTTACGATAGTACACTCTAACATATTCAGAAATTAATTGTTATTTTCCTCTAGAGATCCTTTTTTTTTTTACACATTACCAAAATTAATGCGATTTTCAATAATAAATATTTTATTTTATTGCAAAAAAAAATAAGGGATAATTTTATGATTTTTTGATTTTTTGGAAATCAAAATAAAATTTTTGTTTCCACAAGACTAAATTTATTGAAATAAAGCTGCTTAATAGCAATTAATTTGAGCATACGAATTTTCTCAGTTTCTCATTTCAAAAAAAAAATCGAAAAACTTTTCTCCCAATAAATTATTTTTGTGATATAGATAATTTTAACTTTAATGAAACCAGTTAGAAATATTAAGATATTTTTGGGATAAGAACATTTTTAATATAATCACCACTAGTTGATTTTCAATCTAATAAAATTAGAAGGAATTATCGGAATTATAATCAACGATTTTCAAATTCTTAGAATTCGAAAATAAAAATCGCTGATTTACTAACCATTACATGTTTTTTACCGAGGATGTATTTTTTTAAAAGAGGAGTTGGAATAATTTACTTGAATTATAAATTGCAAAGTATTCAGGCTTTAAGAATAAAAATTCTGAAAATAGAAATATTTGAAGATCTTCTGGATATAAAAAACGGGAACTTTTTATTTGGTTTTATTTTAGATTTTTTGTTTTTTATTTCACTAAAAGATTATTTTTTTAGATTCTGTTGTATTTTATGTATATTCATCCCAAATTCAAAAAAATTTAGTTTAAAATTTTTTTTTCAATTTGTTTTTTTAAACCCAATATAGCAATATTATATCAAATCTAATCATTTTCTTAATATAATCAGTCATTTTTTAAAAAAATGGATTGTAAAATTGAATCATATCTGATTTTTGGAAATCAAATTAAATAAATAAAAATATATTTAGGCACAAGTAGGTAAATTTTAAATCATATCGTGTAAAAAATCTATTGAACTTGAAAGAATGAATAATATGAATAATATGAAGATTATAGTATTTTAAATTTATGAAAATTTAATATTTTCTAATGCCAAAAATTTTCCCCTTAATTACACGAGGCGGATTAATAGCTTATTTTATTTTAATTTTGAAAATTAAATGATTTTTTTTTATATATTCAAGGATTTAGAAAGTATTTTATGTATAATAAGATATCAAACGGCATAAATTAAATATCTCTTTCTAAAATTAAAAAAATTCCAAATGGTTTCAATAAAAGCTATCCTTCTTAAGAGGAAAAAAACTCCTAATTTTTTGTTTATAATCTCAAATTAGAAAAGGGAATATCAATATTTTCAAAAATTATTCTGATTAACTTATATAAATATTATTTTTAAATCAGTAAAAAAATATTATAGAAGATTATTATGTTAATTTCGTTTATCGATCAAGAAAAAAATAGGTTTAATTTAAACAATGACATTTTTTGGCACATATAAAGAATTTTTTCTAAAATAAATTCCAAAAATAAAGACAGGATTTAATTTTTAATGCAAAAAATATAATTATATATGTCATATATATTTTATTCAATAAAAAATGTGAAGATTGATAATTAAAGTGGTAAGGCGCATATTTTTTTCCCCAGATATAGTTTTATCACAATCAAATACTATTTTTAGTACTTTTATAATTACTTAGGCTAGTAATTATTATTTATTTTTTTTACTTGATTTTTGTTTTAAATTTGTCGATTTTTTTATCCTAATTTTGGGTGTAGTCACTTTTATTTTTTTAGATATATTCAAATTTTTCTTGCTATGTTATCATTTTCCGATAGTATAATTTTTAATTTAATTTTTGCGGAAATTGAAAAAGTAGAAAAAAATTAAAATATTTGCTAAAGATGGATGATTTAATCTATTAATAGTTATATGGCTAATAAAGGCATATATAGAATCCTGGGAGTATTATTTGATAACATTGGTAATTAAATATAATTAAATTAAATATATTGGAACTGATTTTCACATCTTACTACACCCAGAAAAAACCCACGGTTACACCAATTTTAGGCATTAAATTGTGAGGGTATACATTATAAATAAATATAAATTGCAAAAATTTATACTTAATCTAGCTGTTAATAGAAAAATGGGATTATATTATTTCAATTTATTTTTTAATATCCCCAAAACGAGTATTCTGGTTAAGTTTAATCACAAATATGTCAGTTTCAGTGAATTATATTAAATAAAAAATATATATAAGAAAACTCCATGGTTTAAAAAAAATGTAAAAACTAGCTTTCAAAATATTTTTTATAAGTTTAATGATATTTAAGCCTTGTACTTAAAATATTCTAAATAATCAATAATAACTTCTATGTTATTGGATTTTTTGGGAATGGCAGTCAAATTTTTTTAGTATCCGTATAACTTATTAAATCTTAAAATTATAAGAAATACTAAAAGAGGTTTTAATCAATAACTTAAAAATTAAATTGATCCAAAGAGTATTGAACTTTAACTCACACAAATTTATACCACACGTTAAAAAAGAAGCTTTAATTCTTTTGATAATAGAGTATTATTGTAAAGTTATACGGGTGAATGATGAAGGAAGCTATTTGATTTTCTCAAATTTACGCATAAAGATAGAAATTTAACCTTTTTGAAATAAATATATAAAAATCCATTGATATTTCATATTTTCTATTTCAATTAATATTTTAAATATCTCTTATTTTTAATTTAATTCTTTTCATATAAAATTTTATTTTATTTAAGAAAACCTAATGAATTTATGTTTTTTTTAAAATTTTATTGACCATTTCTTTTATTAAATAAAAAATCTGAAATTTTTAAACAAGGCTTCACTTCGAGGTGACCTTAACGTTGTATTATTATGAAAAATATTGAAACTCTTATAATTTAAATCTAGCTCATCTATACTAATTTATAAAAAAACAATGAAATATGAAGATTGAAAACAAAATTCAATCCACATCATTTAATAGTTTAACTTTTATTTTTTTGCTTTTAATTAATATATTCAATAAATTTAGATATATAATTTGGATTTATGCTATAGAAATATAAAAACTTACATAAAACCTTAAAAATATATATGGTTTCATGTAAAATATATTGGTTTCTTTTTATAAAATATGTGAATGGGGATTCATTTAATATGATAAGTTAAATATCAAGTGTCTCAATTAATTATTAAAAGCTCAATTTTAGTTTTTTTGTATATTTCATCTTTTAATTTAAATAAAAATTGGAATTTTTAGAGTATATTCGAAAATTTTGATATTTTTTTATAACAATAAAATTTTCTGGTGGTTTAATACAATTTATATTTATCGAAAATATAATTTGAATTTAACACTGATACTTAAGATTTTTTTTCGATATGTGATAAGTTTTATATGCAAATATCACTTTTCATAGATATGAAAAATTATGCCAACTCCATAAACAATAACCTTAAGCATCAAAAAGCATATTCTTATTTGATTATATTGAAACTAGAAGCAAGTACCTAATTCGATTTTTTTTTTTTCGGATCTAATATATCCTAAATTCATTTTTGGATAATATTCATATCGAGAGAGTGTTAAAGTTAATAAAAAAATTATCATAAAAACTATTATAATATCGATTACACAAATATAAAGATTAAATTTATCATATTTAAGAAAATCACATTATTTCTGTTAAAAAAATCCAAAATTCTTCCATTTAAATTCACATTTCAGCTCAATATTTTTCCGTTTAAGGTATACTAACCCAAGTTAATATATGAAATTAGAGCAGCTGTGTATTTTTTCTGGGTGTATTAAGATGTGAAAATTAAAGCAAATATAAAAATTTAAAGCATATTGATTTACTGGAGTTTTCAAATAATAATCCCATTACTTGATATCAATTTTTATTCACCATATAATTAATCAAACTATTAAATAAAACTGCTTTAAAATCTTTTCTTAATTTTGCCATCTTCGCAATTATTTAGAAAATATTTCTATTTTTGATATTAATATTCTATTTTTTGTGTTTGAATAATATCAAAAATTGGTATGAGTATAGTTATGCGCAGCGATGATTTGTATTTTTCCAGTGCGTACCCTTATTTTATTTTCCAGAAAGATGTTATCCGTAGAGATCAGCTGAATATAGTTATATCGATACTTTAGTATCCAATCCATCTTAAACTTCTATTCTAGGATATCATCAGAAACATTAATCAAATTGAATTGATGCTTATTTTATCTCAAGTATCTACTTGTTGGGAAGCTCTGAGAGCTGTTCCACCATTAGGTATAAAATATAAGTTTTGAAACAAGGATATATTCCGATCTAGTTGTTATAAATGATCTAATTTCAGAATAATACATTGGTTAACTTTATTGAGACAAATATAAAATATGTCGACTATAAAAACCAACAACGAAGTTAAATATCATAAATAAAAGATAAAATTATAATTTCTTTATGATTAATTATAAATATATATTTTTTATAATGATGAAAAATTCCATTTTTTAAATCTAAAAAACACCGAAAAAAGCACAAAAAGATAAAACCAGTAGTAAAGTAAATAAAAAAAATAGCAATAAAATCTAAACATTTTTTTACTTGATATTTTTCATTTTTTTAATTTTTTTTACAATATAATTCAAATATGTTTTTAACTCTTCAAATTAATATAAATTAAAGTTTAAATGTATGATTTATAGAACATCCACTATACATTAAAAGTTAATGAAGCTATTATAAATTTTAATTCTAAATATGTAGCTTTAAATATTTAAAATATTTAAAATCGGAGCTATTACTGTATTGCTTATTTTTTAGGATTGTCAATTGTTGGCTAGAATATAAAAAAAAGTTTATACTTGGCTTAAATATTAAAAAATTATATCATCACCTAAAAAAGATAAATTCTTAGTTTTTTAAATTGAGATAAATTTGATGTATATAGAATTAAATGGTTATTAAAAAAAAATCGGGTGTAAAAAAATACTTTACAATTTTATCTATTTAAACTCGAAGGTTTAGGCCGCATTTATTCGATAAAAAAATATTAAAAAAGTCCAAAAAAATGACAGAATTTTTTTTTTGAAAAATATAAATGATAATATGCATTTATAAACAAATAATCAATTCTTTTTTTCTCTATTCAAACAAATATTTAATATTTTTCATCTAAAGTTATCTTATTTTCCCAAAGTTTTATAGAGTTTTTATAGAATTTTTTATATGTATCTAAAAACAATAAAATAATTAATTGGAATTGGTTATTGACCCAAACAGTTTAAATAATAAAATAAAATTTCTGTTTAATATAAGTCCTCCTTAGGATAAAAAATATTCCTATTAGAAAAAATAGAGAGATTTTAAAAAAATAACAAAAATAAACTAGTTTTTAATTTAATTTTTCTTTTTAGTGAATAGGACCAGTTATTAAATTTCTTGCTAGTTTATACAAAATATTGAAAATTAATTTTCAACCCTCTATTTTTTATAATTTTAATTTTGCAGCTTTATTGGAATTAATAAATATTATTATTATCACCCATTATCGGAATTAAAATGGTACGACATTCACATATACCAATAAATATTGGACTATAATGTACACTGAAGTTAAATGCGTCAGATAGCTATGATATGGTTTTTTCTTTTTTTTAGCGAATCTCGTCACTAAATTTATTTAAAAACTACTTTTAATAATAGAAGAAAGTTTAATGATGTAAAAAAATTAAATTAAAAAAAATCGAAAACTATTCTGAAAAAAAAACTAAAAATATCTACTCCTACTCCTATTCTTATTCAGATTACTTTCCCAATTCACAATATAGTTCTTTTTTTGGTTCCGATTCCTAGGGGAAAAAAAACCCTATTCCAGTCTTGGTATTTAAGAAATAAAAACAAGATTTGAAGATGGACTATGAAAAAAGTAGAGGAAAACCCAGTTTTTTACTCTTTTAATATTTTGAATGAACTAAAACAATCAACTTTTGTTCTCTTTTTTTTTTTCGTTTTTTGCTTTATCGAAAAATTATTTCAATATATTTAAATAATAAAAATATGAAAAATATTTGAATATTATATAGTTTAATGCCTAAAAGAGAATATTTTTGAGAGTATGAAAAGAATATTCAAAAACCAGTTATAGAGCTTTAGTAGAAATTAAAATCCTATAAATTACTATACCTTTTTATTTTATCACGCTTAAGACCTGGTATGGGTATCAACGATATGAAATGATCATTTCACTTTTAAATAAATTCTATAATAATCATGAAAATTCCAAAATAATTTCTTATTCTGAAACAGTAATTTTCTTACGATTCCATAGTGATTAACGAAACATTATTTACATATATTTAATTTTATAATAATACATTTTAATCAACAAAATTGATGAATATAGACAAATAAATGTTACAATTAAACTAAAATTTATAGATTTTTTAGTAATTAAAAATTTAAAAAATAATTCTAAAACGGGATAATAAATAGTCCCAGAAAAAATAATCTGTTAATTATTTTTAGGCGTAGTGTGATTATAATTTAACTGTTACGATTGAAAAGGTGCGCAATTTTATCTATATTCTAATGAAATCAATTCAATCTATCTTTATGTGACGAAATTAAAGGTATAAAGTTCACAAAAGAGAAGTCAATCGATGTGAAAAAAATTTTCTGAAAAATTTCAGGTCAGATATTAATTATTAAATCGCAGAATTAGGTTATCGCACTATGAAATATTTCACCTAGTTGGTGTGAAGAAAAAAAATAATAAACTAGTAAATTTTTTGTGAAAAATAACTGAGTTTAACCCTGGGACTAATCAAAATTTCAAAAAGGAGGGGAAAATACTCTACAGCTTGACTATATTTCTTATTCAGTAGAAAGAATATTTTGAAAACTCATTACCTGTAATATTATTTGATTTTTGTCATCTGAATTACAGATATTTAGCGGTGTTATTCATTGATCCCTCTATATATGAAGCCAGTAACATAATTTTAGTATTTTCTGGAATATAAAATTTAGAGAGCAATGATACGTGTTGCGACTTAATTGACTATTTAAAAAAGGGAACCCCTTTATAACAGTAAGTAAAAACCCTTCATTTATAAGTGATGGTTTTAAAGTATTTGAGAGGGCCATATTAAATGTGTTGCCACTCGCTAAAATTTCAATATTTCCGGCTCATTTAAACAGTGAAATAGTTGTAAAATTCAAAAAAAAATAACTGATGTGCTTTTTTTAGCTTCCAAAGAATTAAATATAAACATATTCAATATATAAATAGAATATATAAAGTCTATTGAATTGAAAGTTTTCAAATACCTCAAAGAAACTAAATTCTAAAAATGAAAATCAGCTCATTTTCCCATTCTTATTTACTGAATTATTTCTTAGAAAAAATCCGAATACATAAATAAACGAATATCAGAAAAAAGTTTAATTTATTAATTTGACATCATCAATAATTATATATCAAAGGTAGGCAAAAAAGTGCTAAAAAAAACAAAAAACCCCCATTTATGGCTGTTTGGACTAACTTTTAAACTGAAAAATTGCAAAAAAAATACTATTCTTGGTTTAAAAAAGATGGAGCAGGTCTAAAAGCAAATTTTTATCATAAAAAAAGAAATAGCTATTCAAGAATAGTAAATATGATATATAAAGTTTTTCTTGCGGATTTATGGAAGAGTATGGAATAACACGGAATAACACACTTACATTTTTTTATTTTCAAATTTTTCAAAAAATAACTAAAAATCCATTTATACGTAGAGAAAGTGTACATGAGGTTAAAATTAATTGCAAAATTTCAATTTCATCTAATCCATAAGGATATAAACGCTGATTTGTTAAGATGATTTAATAAAAAAACATCTAGTTAAAATGCTTCAGGAAGACCAAAGATAAATAGAGTGTCGAGTTTTTGGACATAAAGTTGGGAATTCAAAGTTATCATGAGGAAATTGTGGAAAATTGGAGTATAAAAGAATATCATAAAAAACAGCCAATAATTCAATTATTCTCGATTTTAAAATATGGTAGTCGGGCACACTAAACATTTTGATAGAAAAACGATGTTTTGAATTATAAAAAAGTCAAATTTTTTTACATATTTAATATTTATTATCAGATTCTTGAATATGGAAATAGCTGAGTTTTTAATATATATCTACATATAAATTTAATATGATTTTATCTGTATATGATTATTATTTACTCATTTATAAAAATCATGATTTTTTTTTTGTGCAATTAGTTTAAGAAAAACAATAAAATTTATATTTTGGAGCACTGAATTATGAAAAAATAGCTTTTTTTTTACAATCTTATTTAAATTGTAAATCAAACTTAGAACCTTTTGATAGAATATAAAATTATATATTATCGTGTATATTTAAATTTCGTTATTTTTTGGGATAAAAAATATTTATCTGTAGCTCTAAAAAAATCATATCTTTATAAAACAAAAATAAGCAATAATTTTGGAATTTTCATGATTATTATAGAATTTATTTAAAAGTGAAATGATCATTTCATATCGTTGATACCCATACCAGGTCTTAAGCGTGATAAAATAAAAAGGTATAGTAATTTATAGGATTTTAATTTCTACTAAAGCTCTATAACTGGTTTTTGAATATTCTTTTCATACTCTCAAAAATATTCTCTTTTAGGCATTAAACTATATAATATTCAAATATTTTTCATATTTTTATTATTTAAATATATTGAAATAATTTTTCGATAAAGCAAAAAACGAAAAAAAAAAAGAGAACAAAAGTTGATTGTTTTAGTTCATTCAAAATATTAAAAGAGTAAAAAACTGGGTTTTCCTCTACTTTTTTCATAGTCCATCTTCAAATCTTGTTTTTATTTCTTAAATACCAAGACTGGAATAGGGTTTTTTTTCCCCTAGGAATCGGAACCAAAAAAAGAACTATATTGTGAATTGGGAAAGTAATCTGAATAAGAATAGGAGTAGGAGTAGATATTTTTAGTTTTTTTTTCAGAATAGTTTTCGATTTTTTTTAATTTAATTTTTTTACATCATTAAACTTTCTTCTATTATTAAAAGTAGTTTTTAAATAAATTTAGTGACGAGATTCGCTAAAAAAAAGAAAAAACCATATCATAGCTATCTGACGCATTTAACTTCAGTGTACATTATAGTCCAATATTTATTGGTATATGTGAATGTCGTACCATTTTAATTCCGATAATGGGTGATAATAATAATATTTATTAATTCCAATAAAGCTGCAAAATTAAAATTATAAAAAATAGAGGGTTGAAAATTAATTTTCAATATTTTGTATAAACTAGCAAGAAATTTAATAACTGGTCCTATTCACTAAAAAGAAAAATTAAATTAAAAACTAGTTTATTTTTGTTATTTTTTCAAAAAACAGTCTATTTTTGCTAATAATTTTAAAAAATATTTACAATTTACTATATTTATCATAAATATATATATATATATTGAATTACCTAATGAAAATATCTGTAAATATCACTTTGATTTTTTTGGGTAAACTATAGATTTAATTAATACTATAATAAAATGATATGATGACGTTTGTGGACTTGGAAATAGTTTTTTTTTGCATTGTCCAAATAGAAATAAATTTACATCAAATAACCGAATAAGGTGGACTTTAAAGTAAAATAAAAAACTAGATATATTGGGGAGGAAATAATAATTAATCTAATAAATAAAGTAAAATATTATATAAACAAGAAAAAGCTAATTTTTATATCACATTTTTATGAAATTGTATCTAGATCTGAAGAAAATATACCTATAATATTGTAATATTTTATTAATCAGATAAAAATAATTTATATTAGACTTATCTATAAGAAAAATTCAATGTAAAAATTTTTTTCTTAGAAATCTGGCAGGTTATTATTAGACTTATATCAAAATATCTTATAAAAAAGAATTCTGCAAAGTTTTAATAAGGATCAAAAAAAATAACTCCAGTATTATTAATATTTTAAATATTTTAAATAAAGTTGCGCTTTTATCTACTTTATCAGGTTAGTTTTTGTGGATATTTAAAATTGATATAAATTAACACCAATTAATTTTTTAAAATTAAAGTTTTAGTATAATTTTAAAGGAGAATTGATTTAAGAGCTTAGAAATAAATATTTAAATAAATATAAATACTAATAGTTATTAGAGTATATTTTAAGCATATTTTCCATACTAAAAAAAATTATTGCTTATAAAAAAAATTTCCCGCCAAAAAATCTTAAACAAAGTTATTTTTTAGAATGAAAGTTTATAAATTAATTGCGATTATTACAGATAATAATTTATTAAATTATAAATTATTACCTTTCACATTAATAAATTGGCGGGTAACTCTACTAAAAAAATTAAAAAATAATAATACTTATTAAATATTATTCCTAGTATTTAAACGGTTTAAGTCTTTAAAAAATCACCAGAAAATTACTTTACGCAAATTTTTCATTTTATTATTTTTTCGTATATTGAATTTTTACTTAATCTGAGATTTTATGTTATTTTTATTATCATTCACCAAGCAAAATTTCGTTAAAAAGTTTTATTAACATTAAAAATTGTAATTATAGAGGCTATATTTTCAATAAATCAATACATACGTTTAATATTAAATCTTAAATTATAATTTATTTTTCATATATGCACAAAGAAATAAAATACTGAAAAAATTTCCATGAATTTACAACTTAAAATGCCCAGGCGAAGATACGAGCCCATAATGGTGATATTTTGTTTTTAGAAGCTTATTTTAGGTAAACTTAACTATTCATGACTTTTTTTTGTAATTAATTCAACATAAAAACAGTAAATTATAATATCTATTTGGCATAATAGGCTTTTTACCTGAAATTATCTTTTAATAATGTAAATTTTTTGATAAAACAGGCGATTTTATTATAAAATTAAGATATCTATTAAAATTATAATATAAATTAATTTTTAAATAAGTTATAAAAAGTTCATCCTAATATGTATTTACCTAATAAATATTATTACAAAAATAAAACGCCTTAAAATTAAATTAATATAAAGAAAATATGGAAAGAACAAATTTATAATAAGATGAATTTTTTTTGTTATCAGTAGTAGAAAAAAATTTTGGATCTAAATTTCTGTTAATTTATAATTTTCTGATGATGAATTTTTATTTTTTAAACCTAAATCCCCTAAATTTAATATTATGACTACTTTATAAATTCTTTTAAGGTTAGAAACTAAGATTTAAAAAATCGAAAACCTTAATAAATACCAAATTAAAATTAGTTCTATATATACATACGGTGATGTAAATTTTTATTTATTTTAAATTTTATTATAAGTATTACAGAGTTTATTTATTTTAAATAAATTTATTGAAAAAAATAGGTAATTAAAAAATATAAAACCATTCTTTTATTCTTAAAATTATTAAGATGCTAGTATATGTCAAAAATGAGGATGAAAATATTAGAATAGAATATATAAAATAAAAAAGGAAATATGAGTGAACCAGCTATTACTTTAATAGATAAATAATTTATAATTTATTTGAATATAACTAGAGAACAGAAGAAAAATGTTGTCAGATAAAGAGACCAAAAAAACTAAAGAAAATTGGGAATATGTATGTGTTTTGCGTCAGTCAAAGCGCATAAAAAACGTAGAAATATTTTATGCTAGAATAAATGCCATATTGTAGAATGGATGTTAGCAAGGCAAAATCCGTAGCAAAAAGCATTGGGATTTTTGTATAAGCATTAGTTATATTACTGGTTGGAATATTATACGGGGGTATCGTCATCATGTTTGTTTATATCATAGTTATATTAATGGCCGAAATAAATTGCAGGAAATTTCGAGGCAAAACTTACAAATCATGACAGTATACGATTCAGTTTTGTAAGATCAATTATATTAATATGTGTAGAAAAGTTGCTTTATACATTTTTATCAATGCTTGAAGATTTAGAGATACTAAAGCTTCAGGGGAGATATGGTTAACGGGTCCTAAATTTTTGTACTGTGTTATTTTGGTTCAACTTTATAATGAGTTTATAATTTATAAAAATCTAACAAACGTTTTATTCTAGAAAAAATATGGGGGCTTAAAAAAAAGCTAAAATTAAACGGAGATTAATACAGAATTTAAAAGTATATAAGGTTAAAAAATCAATTCAAATCCAATTTGCTTGAAATAAATCAAATTGAGTAGATTATAATCAAATAATGTTAATAAAAATCAAAAATTACTTTATGAGTCTAATTAAGTAAAAAAATATAAATTAATTTAGGCACATATTGATAAATTTTAAATTAGAATAAATAAAAAAAAAAATTTATCTCTTTCCGGGCCCAAATTTATGCCTATTCCTATTTGCATAAATTAAAATTTTCAATTGGCCTAATTTATTGGTTTAAAAAATTATTTTTTAGATAGTATCTAATAAAAAATGAAAGCTATTTTTGTATCAATGTCCATGAAAATATTAAGTTTGATAGAAAAAAGTGAAATAAAGATAAAATAAGATTCAAAATTATTCAGTATTAAATTTTTTAAACTCAGATAGTTCTTCTTTATTTGGTGGTACTTAAAAGAAACACTGCCTTTATTTTAAATTAATATTTTTAATAATGTAAAGACAAATCAAATATCTGGCAAAGGTAAATGAATTTAAAAAGTAAAGAAGTCAAATTTAATAACTATTTTTTAGGTTTATAAGCTTTAATAAGTATCAGTTTTCTAAATTTTTAAGCGGAATTATATTTGAGTTTTATGTTTCAATTACTTTTTACTATGATTTATTTTGCGCTTATTTGTTTTTCCACTTTAAAAAATATTTAAAATACTAAAATTTTAAATTCAATTTAATTATAAGGAAATTAGAGGTTGAAATTATGAAACCGAACCGTATTTTCTTTAAATGTAAAATTTCAGATTTGGGGTAAAATTTGTTATAAGAGTATTCAAATTAAAACTATATCTCTTTCTACTGTTCAAAGACCCGTAGTTTCATTCCATTCTTCTGTTATTACAATTTCAGGAATAGTTTTTTTTTTATTATTTTTGGATTTATTCGTAAACTGTTTAAATTTTGATTTATCCAATAGAATTTTGTTATCTTTTATCTCAAAATAATTTTTTTAATTTACCCGGTAAAGCAATCAGATAAAATAAAAAAAATTGTTTGTTATATATATATATATATATATATTTTTTTTT
>LSSL01000699.1:11336-33506 GCA_001953115.1 Smittium mucronatum | reverse complement strand
GATCAAAACGATCTTTTCAAAACATAATAAAATCTTTAAAAATATGAATTGTAAATAATATCATGGCTTTTTAACAAAGAAAATCCATATAAATTCTTGAAAAGCTGCTAAAAGCATTCTATTAGAGCGAATACGTTTGTTTATATAAACATTATGATAGAAGACATCAAATATTTGAGTTTCTAGCTCAAATTATCGGATCCTGAATACATAAGTGCTAGATTTAATAAAGAATTCGTATAAACACAAATTTTTACTATGGGTGGAATTAGCCAAATGTTTTTGGATGAAATGTACATTTGGCCAAATTAATTGGATCAAACCTCTTTGGGCCATTTGTCTTTGGGTGAAATGTCGTACAACCATTTATACTGTTCGATCTGTTATTTAAGTATATTCTGTGGTGAGAAGTAAATTCTTATATTCGAAGTGTTTTATTTATGGTATAAAAAGAAGGTTATGTTTTTATTAAATGTATCTGAATTGAAATTTTTAAATAATAAATTGGTTTTGAAGTATTGTGAAGATTTCAAATCTTTTTTTTTTTTTTTGCATTATAAATCGTTAATTTTTAATCAGGTATGGATTTATAGTATAATTGTGCTCAAAAAGTATTTTTTAACATTGAAACGTGACATTCTTTCTGTAAATTTAAATTTTTTTAAATGCAGAACTTATATTTCAAAAAGAAACCCTTTTTAGAAATAAAAAATTATACCAATATCAAATGATATATTTCGATTTCACATATATTTTTAAGAATTACAATCTGATGAGTACAGTTTTTTCCTATTTTGCCGTTGAAGATTCTTTCGCCTTAAAATAAGTAATACCAATCAATCATTTGCCTAACAATAAATAGACAAGAAAAGCAAATGGAAAATATTTTTAGTATATATCCAATATTTTTTAACTGTTTTGAAATATAAATAGAATGTGCAATTTAGCAAAATTATGCTTTCTTCCAATAATAATTGAGGGTAAATGCAGCTTAATGCAAAGCTATAGCTGCATATAACTAATCTTATTTTCTCAAGTATGCAATTACCCAAAATGGGGATCATAAAAGAATAATCAGTAATTTAGATAATAATATGGATAATATATGATTAGATTTTGAAATTAAGGGATTTTCTCGTTTTCACATTAGAATACTCCGCAGAACTTATTTCTCCGTTATACAATACACAATTCTTTATAATGGCTACTGGTAACTGATTTGGGGTTTAACTTGTTTTTACTGTCTAGGATACAATATTATTAAATCAATATGATGTAGTATAATAAAATGACAATTCCAAGGACAAAATAATATGCTTTTGCTTTTAGGGAAAAATCCCAAGGAGGATGAAAAACCCTTTTTTTGCCTGAAAATATATCCTTTTAAATATAATTTATTTATTCAATCGGACATTCTCGTAACGCGGTAACAAGGGGTAGCTTAACTTATTTACCCCTGGAAACAGTTTTAATATGGTATAATCCGATTCGAGTAAGACATCCTCCAAGTTTTTTTTTTTTTTTGTACCACGGAGTTTTATTGTAAGATAACTTCATTAAAAACTATACTAAAAAAATATGAAAAAAAAAAAGTAGTATAGAAAAGAATACTATCTTAACTACAATAAGCTCCTCTGCTGGACTACCGGCTGCGTAACTACGGGAAAAGGGTGCAATCTACCAACCGAAAGACCCTCCCTGGCATTGCTTCAAGTAGGTGTTGACTGAGGCTTTAACGGATATGAATTAAGCCCTTTTTTCAACGAAAAATAGTTCATTGAAGCTAATGAGCTCCTAGTCAGAGCCTACTTCTAACAGGATTAAAGGAATGATAACTTTGGTGTATTTAATTACATTTGCTGGGCTAAAAAAGCTGTTCTCCATCTTAACGTGAATCGATTTCAAGTTCGTATATTTTACAAGAATACTATTTGTAGGTTGTTGAGAGGGGTAATAAAAGTTTAGCTTTTAAAATTATTTGTAATAAAAATATTGGCATGATGACACAATTCGCTAAGATGATTTGATGGTGAATTTTAGCTGGAACTCTGATAGTAGCTGACACTGACAATTATTAGACCAATTATATACAGGTTTTGGTGTTGATCAGATAAATTTAGCGCTTGCAAGCTCGTACAGGATAATCTAAGTTAAATCACAAATCAACGTCATTGTTCCACGGGTATTGCCGAGGAAAAAATTTTATGATCACAATCGTACTTAAATTGTTGATTCTGGTTTCCAAGTAAAATTGGCTTTTCTTAAATAAATTCCAAATTTGCTGCAAAAACAAAAATGACTGAGTCTTCTGGAAAAATATTCGCCCAAGTCTCGCCTACCAACTTCCGACTCAATAAGTCGCTGGTTGTTTGTAAGATCTTAGGCCTTAATGTCGAGACCACTCCAGAATTCTCGATCTTTGAATCTGTTGATGCTGAATACAAAAAGAAATTCCCTCTAGGTTTGGTTCCATCTTTTGAAAATGGAGATTTCAGACTATTTGATTCATCTGCTATTATGCTCTACCTGGCATCAAAAGCACCCGATTCACCACTTCACGGAAAAACTCCCGAGGAATCAGCTTCTATTCTTCAATATATGTTCATGGTTGAAGGCGATATAGTTCCTGCTGCTTCCACTATTATATATTCAGTCAAGGGTTTCACTCCATACGTCAAACCGGCTGTCCAAGTCGCTGAGGACAGGCTTAAACGCGGTCTTGTCGCTCTTAACACTATATTGATTGATAAAACCTATCTTGTCGGTGAACGTTTGACTTTAGCTGATATCAACACAGTTTGCGATTTGGCTGTCATCATGTCTTTACTCGCTGACAAAAAGTATAGAATGGATATCAGAAATGTAACCCGCTACTTCAAGACCATGATTAACAAAAAGGTCTTCAAGGAAATCTTTACCGAATTTAAATTCTGCGAAGAGCCCATTAAACCCCAGCAAAAGCCTAAGGACGCAAAGCCTGCTAAGGCCAAGACTGAGGCACCAAAAGCTCAGCCTAAAAAGAAGGCCAAGGAAGTTACCAATGAGGATGAAGATGACGAGCCTGCCCCTGCCCCTAAACCTAAGAGCGCTCTTGATTTATTGCCCAAATCTTCCTTCGATCTTGAGAACTGGAAGAGATTCTATTCTAACAACGACACCAAACCCACTGCCATGGACTACTTCTGGCAGAACTTTGACCCCGTAGGCTATTCCATCTGGAAAGTACAATTCAAGTATAACGAGGAGAACACTTTGATTTTCATGAGTAACAATCTGATCGGTGGTTTCTTTAACAGATTGGATCGCGCAAGAAAATACGCTTTCGGTGTCATGCTTACTTTGGGTGTTGATAACGACAATATCATCAGCGGATATTTCGTTGTTAGAGGTCAAGAAATTCCTTTCGAAATTTCCGATGCTCCTGATTATGAAAGTTTCAGCTGGGTTAAGGTTGACCAAAACGATCCTGCTGTCCGTGAAGAGATTGGCGATTACTTTGCTTGGGAAGGTCCTTCACTCCCCAAGCCTTTCGCTGACGGAAAGGCATTTAAATAAGCCTCGCTTTCTATCATTGATCTTGTCTATTTCATAGTTATTTCAATGTAATGTGCATTTTTATAGGAAATAAATAGTACCAAATTAATTATCATAATTATTACATGTATATTCCTTTCTATTTTATTCCTAATTATTAATTTAGTAAGTTATGAGTTATATAGTCTTGTATTATTTGCCCAGACTTTTATTCAAATCTACTCGAAATTTAGTAGTTTTACATAAAATTGATCTAATTGAGCGGTGCTGCGATTACTGGTTTTAATACCATTCAGTTGACAAGAAATATCGAACACAGCTTTCACATATTAGATAACCAATATACTTTTCATAACAATATTAACAATTTTGCTTACTAAAAACAATTGAATACCGTCTGGGGGCCGAAGGTCTTTTAACCCTTTCTGGGTCCTTAGGACAAAAAAAGGTTTTTGTTTATGGTTCAATATTATTATTAGTATATTATTGGACTAATCACGAATTTAGACTAATTAAAATGTTAAATATTCACAAATAGGAGTGAAGCAAAATTTTGGCCTCGGAAAGGATTGAGCGATTAGTGTGTTCTTAGATATAAAACTGCCGATGTTGATGAGCGTGGTATTTGTTTGTTATTGGGCATATAATAATACTTTTTGTATATATTAGATCTGCTCCAATTGTACTGGAAACAGCCAAATTTCTGATTGGCATCCGCGTGCCACGAACACTTAAGCTCCAGAGTTTAAGTGATTCACCAGCTCCCTTATACCAATGCCCTGGAGGTATGGAGCTGCTAGCGCGGCAGAGGGGAATTGGGTGAAATATTTTTTAAAAATATTCACATTTTTTAATTTTTTTAAATTAATTTTTATATCTTTTTATTAACTTTAATATAAATTTTCCGTAAAAAAAAAAAAAAAAAAAAATTAGATCTGCTCCAATTTGCTTGCTTTAATATCTTTTCCAACTTGAAGTCAGATAAAAACGCTTTTGTTGAAGACACTAATCTTATGCTCACTGCTTTATTATCAGAGCCAATAACCACCAGTGTTCTCATAATCCAACTTGTGATAGAATTATTTGACACTGTTTTTAGATGTGATGTAAACATAGTTAGCTTTGTGTTTTCATTTCCATCGATGGCATATTTTTCGGTTAAATTTGTTTTTAGATTTCGTTGTTCACGGTAAGGTCATAACCGTTTGCATATTGCCTTTTTTTATCATTTTTCTTTTTATCATTTTACACAATAAAGATTGTTTTGAAATGAAACTTTATTATTTTTTAAAGTTGTGGGAAAAAAAAGTTAAATCTTAATAACTAAATTTATTATTCAAAAAGTATACGAAATGCCCATATTTCAACCGACAGTATAAAAATGATCCTGTAACCGTGTATGAAGCTATTATGTTTGTCGTTTTCCAATGAATCAATCAATATTAATTCCAGATTCTCGTCTTTTTTTATGGGGTGCCACAAATATATCGAGTCCAGTCAATGAAATTTTCCCGTTGTGTTTAGCGATATCCTAACTTTATTAAAACCATACTGATTTGTTGAAAAGCGATGCAAATTTAAAAAAATTGTTCTTTTTTTTGTTATTGAGGGAGTAATTCATCTCTTAAATTAAACCAATTACACACCAATTATTTTTTCATTTTTTGGGTTTTAAAAAAAAACTCCTTTAATTAAAATGCCAAAAAAACTTAAATTATTTTTTTATTAAAACAAAGAAAGCTAATTATTATTATTATTATTTTTTTTAAATTGGACAATTTAAAATCTGGGAGCTAAAAAAATGATATTTGTATTATTCTCTCAAGGAAGAAATTTTATGGACTAAAAACGTATTTAGCTTTATAAAATATTAGGTAGATATTGAGAAACGGGATTATTTATTGTAAAGTTTTAATAAAAATTAAAATCAGAACTAGCTGATCAAAAATAGATTAATTATTAGATTAGTTCATCAATAAGTATGTTAAAAATACTATAACATCATGAAAGATTCTATGTATTCAGCGTATAAACCAACAATTCACTCGAAAGTTTCAATAGGAATATAAAAGAAAAAACTATTAGACACAATCTAGTGGATGTATTAAAGTTTCTTGATTTATTCCAAGAAATCTTTAATCAACCAGAGATTTTTTATCCCCCAGATTTCGGCACTATTATATATAACGAAATGTCGACTTATGAAAAGGTTAGATTGAACTCCTTTATTTTAAAATAATGCAAGGCTACCAAATATTCGTATTTTCAGAAAATATATTATAAATAAATGAAATTCAAATAATAACAGATGCTATTGATTCGTTATAATTTGAAGATTTCAATTCCTTGGTGATTTTTTTTCAAAAAAATTCTAACATTTATTTAAATAACAATTTTTCGATATTTAAAGATGCGTATTTCACTTGATTCTTATTTTTGAAAAACAAAAATCACATCCAATTTATTTCTTCCTTTTTTATAAAAAAAGAACTTGATTAATTGAAGTGGTATTTTGGGGGTAGAGAATAAAAGTTTTAGGCCCAAGAAAAATTTAGAAAAAGAACACTCTTAGCGTAGATTTAGTTTAATTTTACGTTTAATTTAATTTTATCAATAAATTATTAGCTTTATTTTAATAAATAACTAAATGGAAAAATATGTTTTATTCTGCGCATGATATAAGTCCATAATAAAAATAGCTAAACTTATAAAATATGTTTTTTTAATATAATAAATAGGCTAGTAAAATCAAAAGACTTTGTGTTAAAAAAAGTTAAACACAAGAAATTATGTGTTAAAGTATAAAGAAGATAAAGCAAGAAGTATTTTGAGTTATATAAACACCTCTTGATTTTATACCGTTCAATGTCTGAAACGAAATTTTGTATATCGAATCTTAATAGGGTTTTTTAAATGATGTTAACTACTTTTACCATACTTTATTTTAAATTTCCACAAAAACGTAAATTTTTTCACAGAATTAAGTGAATTTCTTCAGATTGAAAAATCGTAGTATCAAATTATTTAAATATATAGCATTTTTGCACACAGAAAGCAGGATTTAACTACTGCATAAATACTTCCATTTACTAGCTTATATCTTCGCCCAAAATATATTGTCAAATCATAAGCCGAAAATCAATGTAATTCAAAACCTCTTGTCGATTTAATTTATGAAATAAAAATAATTTTAAAAGGGTTGGAATTTTATCATTACTGAAATCTTGCATAATCAACCCGAAATCTGAAACCTATCACTAAAATCCATTTTTCACTGCATTTTTCACCATTAAATTCTTATTCTCGTAACTAAAAAAATATTATTTTTTATTATTGGACAAAAAAAAAATCTTTTTCCAGATTTGGAAATATATTACGATACTGTAACGCTATTCAAATCATGAATTTCAACTATCAAAATTTCTCAGATTGAAATTTCCTTGGTGTCAGCAAGAAAGGGTTTATATTTCTGATAATGTACAAGAAATTTTTTTTCCTTGTAAGTCTCAATAACTCCCTTTTTCATTCCATATCATCATATAATTCTGTTCTAATATAGATAAAGATTGATTTTGCACAAATTTTCCTTTCTGTAAACATTTACTTTAAAGTTTAATATATATTTGCAATTAAATTCTTTTAATAAATAATTGGAAAGTAAACCTCGTTTATATTGAAATATTTTCAGACGTAACCGCTGCTTGGATATATACTCTTACAAAATGTAATAGTTTGATAAAAAATATTTTTCCTTCTAGTGTTATTTAATTTTTTCGTGCGTTAACGATAGATCTTCAGGTAAAAAGTATGCCGATTCAGAACTAAGATATTCAGTACCTTGAATTTATGTTTCGGATAGTTTTACAATTATTTATTTTGTACTTTAAGACTTATTGTATTTTAGAAACTCATATTTAACTTTTTTTTTGTTCTTTTTCTTTTTGAGAAATTTTATATGTTGAGGAGCTTCTGTTTCGGCGAAACCTTTCTTCCTAAAAGCTATCGGCTCGCCAGAATTTTCCTGGGTATCTGAGACATTCTGTCTATTTGGATTAGGCTGCCTTGTGTTGGTCATTCTTTGTCTTTGTTATTAGTATTAGTATTTTATTATTTATTATTTATTATTTATTATTTATTGTTTTTTTGTTATTTTTAATTTTTTTTAAAAAGTTTTTATTTGCTTTTTATTTTATTTTAAGATATCAATATAAAATAATATTTAATGTAAATTTAGTATCGAAAGAAACAATAAGATGTATTATTGTTTGACTAAGATTATAAGTTATGAGTAATTATATGTTTAAAAAAAGAGAATAAAACGCAGAATAATCGGTATTCAAGTTTCATAAAAGTTTCAATGGTGTTTTGACACATAGAAAAGTTATAAATTGTTTTTTTTTCTCGGTACCCTCCACCTTTGTTATGGGAATTTCGGTGGCTTTATACGAATAATTTTTGAGCTTTCACCTCCTTAAAACTTCCCCTGTACAGCCAAAGACAAACGGCTTCACTTTTGATAAAACTTTTAATTTTCTTTACATCTGCAGATTTCTTGAATAGTCCGATTTTAGTATACCTTTTTACCCGTCTCTTTACTTTTTTCCTTTAAAGTTTTCCTTTGTACAAAGATAATTTATGTAGATCATTTATACAAAATTTAATTCTGCCTAAAAAAAATCTATACAACCAATCAATACCAGAATTGAAACCAATTCCACATATATATAGGATTATCTACAATTTTTTTATATATTAAGTCGTGAAAACATTGAAGCCATAATAAATTTTAAAATAGTCTATGAATTAAGCCATTGTAATTAAAAAATTCATGATTAGGATTTCTTTATTCTGATAATACGTATTAGTTTATATGGAGGTAAATTAATTTTATATACAAGAATTATAAGATTTTCAGTTGAATAAATTGTTTATTCTTTCGTTGGGAGTCCTTTGTTCTTTTTAATTTTTCTTGGCCTACCTCTTTTTTTTCGGTTCCGAAAAAGTGTCGAAATATAAAGCCGTCGTATTTTCTTTAGATAATAATAAAAATGTACACATTTCAAATCATTTGAAAATTGAATACAAGAGCATTTTATATCTTTGTAGTTTGAAATTCTTCCTTTAGTTTCAAGTATCGAAACTCTTTCCAAGATAGAGTTAATTTCAAAGAAATTCTCGAAATCAATTTTTTTAGCTTATTTATCAAATTTAACGATAGGTTAAAACCTTTTCTAAATATATAAAAGGTTTTATCTTCATTATAAAAAAAATTCAAATTCTGTCATATTCAGCCTATTCGTGTACTATATTTATTGCATAGTTTGGTTTGGAAAAATTTGGCTTTTTATTTATGTAGGTGTTGTCTAAATTTTTGTTAAATTTTTCTAGTAGCTGTAGTATATTGCTCTTTTCCCAGGAAAGATATCTAGTTTTAATTGAGAAATTAAATCTTTAGAGGAGGTTATTTGTTCATAATGAAAATTTTTGGTATCCCTCATACCAATTTCTGTTTTTCTCAAAATATTTTTGGTGCAGCTGTGTCATGATATTATGCAGTTACGAAAACTCTCTCAATTTTTGCATAAAAAGATGCCACGATAAATCGAATAATTCTTCTTTATAAGAAATCCGAATAAAAACACATCAAAGATTAATTATCTTGGAGAAGCTTTGGTAAATTTTTGACAATTTATTGAATATTTCTACATGTGTGAGCCCACTATTTGTTTTTTTTTATTTTTTTAGCCAAATTTTTTCAGGGAAGATGATATTTGTGGGGAGTATTCAGATATTAGATTCAACATATTAAATGCAAATTTATGATTATCCACTCAATCTTTTATTTTTTCCAAGGCATAATTATAGTTTCTTCTTTTTCGTCCTGTATTATACCTAATATAATAGGTATAAAAGATTTTTTGTTATCCAAAATTCCAATCACTATTACAGGATATTCTAGATATAAAAGTTCGTAGATCATATCGATGTGAACATTTTTATATATTTGGAAATTATCCAGTAATTTTTTTGATGTAACTAGTATCTTTATTGAGCCTGGTCTCAAATCAAAATTTAAAAAGTATGGCTTATCATTTCTTTTTTTTTCTTCAAGATTTTTCTTCTCAATATTCCAATAACTCATTGAAAGTTACTCCAATTATATTTTTTTTTTCTGTTAAACTCACGTATAATGGAGATATATTTTCATAGCTAAAATTAACTCTATTAACTCTTAAATGATTCATGGTATTAAATGACTTTCTTGAGAAATTATTATATACCTCTTATCTTTTTTTAGGCGTAAGTACCGGATTTTCAGTTCCTTCGCATGAATTCTCGTGCTCAAAAGAAAAATATGTACGGCTTCCGCTTTTATTGTGAAAATGCTCTATTTTAATCAAAGACCTACATGCATTCTTTATTTTTTTGTGAAAACAGTAATGCACAACTGTGTAATCTTTTAAATTGTTTTTTCACGATACGATTCATTTTTTCGATACTTCGTTTTCAATTTCAAAATTTAATTTCGGTGCGCTCCTATCTATCATTATACCCTTTTAAAGTTATTTGGAATTTTTAAAATAGATATTCAAAGAAAATATTCCCTTAGCGATGCTTATGGGATGTAATATTTAAAGATTATATTTTCAAACAGCGTATATATAATATAAATAAATTTATCTCAATATGATATTAATTTTTACGTCTACATACTTTCGTGTAATGTTTTTTTAAAAAATATTAAGTATAAATATGACTGGTTTTGAAATAACAAAAAAATCTCCAATTTAATTCTGTGTCGCGAAAACGAAAAAGTATAATAATAAAAATTTCGTCCAAAACAGGATTTTTTTTTTTTGGTGATGAGAATACGATTTCAGTGACTAAAAATACAGCTAGAAATATATTTTAGTGATGAGTGTCAGATTTTAGTTGTTGGATTAAGATTTCTAGTAAATTTACATTTTTACCGTTTTAAAAGAGTTTTAGAGTAAGAAATAATGTAACCAATAGCCGGTGCATATTTAATTTTTGCACAAAAATACCAAATACTCGAAAATTTTGATTTTTTGATTTTTTAATCTGGGCAATTTTTCTAGAATTTGTGGTAAATTGCATATTTTTGTCGAATTTTCATTGAGTTTGTGCAATTAATTTTCGTCCTTTTTTTTATAATAATTTTTATGTAATTATAGAAAAAGTTTCATCATCTGAAATTTATTCTTTTTTTAATTTCAAAAAAAAAACTTAAAAAGAGAGGTCTAAAATTTTTTATTAAATTTTCAATTTTCACCAGAGTTAGCGTGTATTTGGTTGAATTCTAGGTCTAAATAATGTACTGCACAACATCAAAAAGTATTAAAATCCACTTTTAATAATCTTTTCTCTAAAAAAGTTTGGAAATGATGAAATTAATATATTTCTAATAATATTAGGAGATTTCTAAAATTTTATATATTTAGATTTTTTATTTTAAATTTTTTTTCTCTGAGATGTTATTATGCCATGAAGCAACACCTATGTACCTCTGTAATGTTTATATAGCCAATAGAGTCGCTTTTAGCCCTTAATACTGACTGTGAAAAAGATAATTTTTTCCTACTAAACTACAATACGTAAGTATTTTTTCGATTTTTCAATTCAGGAACTGACTCAGAACAGGCGCAAAATTATTTTTTCGATCAATTTATTGGATTTTTAGTCCTCTTCATCGGTATACTGGTCATTATGTTGAACATAATTATATCTAGTATTCTGATTAGATTGCTACGTGTATCTACAATGATTCTTTTTTCAGCTTGGGTGCGGATAAAAATTTTGAAAAACATATTTAATTATACAAATAGTGATTCATTTTGAAATTTAATAATTAGTTTTAAATAACCCGATACTTAATGAATGGCCAGGTTTTAAAATAGTTTCGATAAAAACTTCAATTACATAAGCTCTATTAAGGATAATTTTTTTTTTCAAAGATATCTTAAATAAAAGCATCATCAATTTTAGATGTGACATTCGATTTGATTTTTTTTTTACAAATTTATGTGTTTTAAAAATCAATATATGGGACTTTCAGAAAATTTTAGTTTTATTTTCACCATTTTTGATTGTTCCAAAAAGTTTTGTGAATTTTGGAGAGTACCAGAAGTAGTATTGTTTAGATAATGAGGTGGGAGGGTTAAATAGGCTCCCTAGTTTGGAAAATGATGTAAAAGTGTTTTCATTTACTTTTAATTGATATCTTTTATCTGAGAGTAATGTTTTTTTGATGATTTTTTGCAGATGAAAACAAACTTTTGTTATCGACCCTCACTTCTCGTTTACTAAGATGAAGACTCTGATAAGCAATATCCATCAAAATAGCTTTTGGTTATTATATACGGTAAATAAGCCATATTTTCGCCTTTTAGGGAAATAAGTGTTATTTCAGTTAGTATTTAATGTTTTATGACGATTTAATTCAATCCCTTTTACAAGTTCAGTAAATTTTGGCTTTTTTTTTCTCTATAGTTTATAAGTATGACCTATTTGATCATATTTACAATTCTAATTCTCACTATTTTACTTAAATATAGATTTTCTCTCAACCAAAATGTACTCAATAAGACTAAAGCATCTTTGTAATTTGAAGTTTTCTTCTTAAATAAATCACAACATGCCTCAGAAATAAAAAATTTATTTGTGATTCCACATAAAACTTGTGAATAAAATTTTCCAGGAGATAAACGCATATATTCTTTTAAACGGCTTTATCATAATATTAAATCGGTCCCATAAATGTGATTTTTTGTCTTAGGTATTTATTTCCTTAATATGATCTCTTGAATTCGGTACAGGGAATTTTTATTTTATTTTAAGCTTATAGTATCAATATTATTTCAGCTAGAGGATCCTATTATTTGATATTTGACGAGGAAAATGGAATCATAGCCGATGAAAATAATTATTTTGATTAGTTGGATTGGAAAAGAGATATGATCAGATAAACAAAATCATATACCTTTAACTCAATATTTTATAGGCGATTTCAAGCTAGGTGTGCTAATATCCTGTCTATGTAGAATAAAGTTCTTAAGAATCCTTACTTTATTTTTTGGCCAAGTGTATATTTTGTGATTTTTAAGGTAAAGACTAAAATTTTCAGGAAATTTTGGAGGAGAACGGGTCTTTTCTACACTTTTACATCGATGACACGGTTTTGGATATGTATTTAAAGTATAAAATCAACCCTATCCTCACATTTTTTAGAATCTCTATCTCTGAAAAACCCATTTATGAGAAAGCTCACAGAGATGCATCAATAACAAAAGTTAAGGGAATAAAATCGTATATTTTATTTGATTAAATAAAAAACAACAGATTTTGGTAGATTTAAGACTCAATGAAATGCAGTTTTATTTAGATTTGATACCGAAATTCTGAATAATTCTTTTATTAATGCATTTTCTCTTAAGAATTTTCCCTGATCAATTTTCAATATTTCTTTTTTTGAAAATTCTTTATTGGTCCTGTCCAGCAAAAAAGGATTTTTCTCTAAACTGGAACAATGAATATTAAAGAAAATAATAATTTTTCTATTGTTTTATTTTTTTCGAACATTGGTTAACTTCTACATCCGATATATTTAACTGCGATTTATATATTTATATATTTTTTATTCCATGATTTTTTCTTTTATACGAGAGTCTGCTTTGCCCCCAATTTTCCAAAAATTTACTAGTTTTCAGATTTTTCCTTTGGAAATATTGAAACAATTTAATACGCTTTCAGTTTCTAGAACTTTTTCCAAAAAAATTTCTTTATATTGACACGGTATTTTTACCCAGGTATAGTTCAAGGGTTTTTACCCTCTGTTTTTGATTCCGAGAGTATGTCTATTTTCTCCATCCGATTATCTTAATTTGTTATATTTTATTCCGAATAATATCTAATTTGTTGAAAATTTGGCCTTTTTTCCATGCATAGGTGAAAATTGATCTGTTACTGATTGGGATTCTAAATAGGTTATATTTTTTTATTTCATCTATAGCTTTGTAAAATTTCCAGTATTTTTTGTCTGATGATTCTGATTCTCGTTTATTTTTTGACAGTTCTTGTAAAGTACAAGTAATTATGTTAAGGAAATTATCATAGTGACTTTTAATTTTTGGGCGTAATGGAAAATGAGACAATTAAATATATGTGAGCATCCATTAAAGTCGCAATCAAATCTTTTTTTTGTGAATCACTCGATTTGATGAAGAAATTTAAGATATATAAGGCCCTTCTACTTAGAGATAGATCCTGTGAAAATTAAAAGTTTATTTTTTCTTTTCGGATTTTGATAACATCTTATCGTCGCTGGTAACTTTTCTGGAAATTAAATGTTTCTTTTAAAGTTTTTTTCTAATAAATCCCCCACACTCCGCAATCCGCCCCCTCTTTTTGGATTTTTTTTTTCTGTTTTTAATTCAAGAGACTTACCTTATTTTGATCTAGCTTTAGTGACCATGGTTGCGGATCCCCCTGTGTGAATTTTTATAATGTCAAAGGATGCTTATGAGTATAATTCATTTTCTGTGTCATATAATTTTCCCAAAAGATGTGTTTCGGCCTCTCTAGCTAATTTTCAAGTGATTTCCTATTTTTTTTTGTCTTGGAAGAATCGATTAACTCAAGAATTCAATCATTTTTATTTTTAGAGTTTTTGGGTTATCGGGTCGTTTTAAATAGTGTTTTTTCGAAATTTCAAATTTTCAATACATATATCTTGTATATTTTTTTTTATAGATTTTGTCAACAATTTTATATAATATTTGATTTTTATTTCCCAATTATTATTATTATTAGCATATTGAATTTTTTGAATATTTTATTTCTTCAAAAAAATTTAAAATAAATATACGATTAAATTATATATCTAATGAAATTCAAGATTAATATTTAATAAATTTTAGTATTTTCACGATAAAAACAATCATATATTTACCAAATAAAATCTTACCTTAAAAAACAGCTTCTTATATGATAATTAAACTGAAAAACAAACAAAAAAACATTATTAGACTATTAGTAGCTGAAATATTAATATAATAATATATATAATCCATGAATAAAGTTATGAAATGTATATTTTTTCAAAAAAACTGTTTAAAGCTACTATTAGAACATATTATGTACTTTTTAAAAAGTATTTAAATTTTAGAGTTGTGGTTTGAGTAAGCAAGAGTTTGTTATTAACAATTTGTCTATCTATCTATCTATCTATTATATTATATTGTGTTTATAGTTTTTAATTCATTTTCTTATTTGCTTTCAAATGAAATTTTAATCGTATTTTCGTTTTATTTCTCAAATTCACTTGTTTTTAAATATATTAGGACCAAAAAAGTTTAAAATTTACACTTTATTTTTTAATTTTTTCTGAACAAATAATATTTATCTTATATATAATTCTTATAAATTAGTATTAGTGCCTTTTTTTTGATTTTTTGATTTTTTCGTAGAATAAACATATATTCTGCCTCGAGAATCATTATTTACCACATTTTTTTAAAATTTATTTAGAATTTAAGTATTTCAAATTTTATTTTATCTTTTTATAAACAGTTTTTTAAAAAAAATTATCTTTATTTTTTCAAAAAAATCTGCTTTAATATGTTTAGATGGAAAAAAACCAAAATAATCTATTTTTATTGTTATTTTCATTTCAATTTATGTCTATTTTATATTTTATATTGAATATATTTCAGAATAAAGTACAATTTAGTATAAATCCTATATAATTTTTTTACTTTAATTTATCAAATCATTAAAATATTATAATAGTTGATTAATATAAAAAAATATAAATTATAAAGATAAGATTAACTTTGATTTGAATAAAAAGTTAAAAAAAGTGCATGAGAGAAAGAAGTTTTTGTTTTAAACCGATAAAAAAACTCAATCTCTTCTAAAAATTTAATACGATTTAATTTAAAACTTCATTCAAAATTTAAATCAATAAAAAAAATTATATCAAATCCAAGTGAATTATTTTATATCATATATAATATTTAAATAATTTAAAATAGCCAATTTTATCTCTTTCTAGATAAAGCTCTTTATATTATTGTTTTTTAGAATTTTTTTAAAGCAAGAAAAAATGGGTAAAATTATTCAAATAATATAATGTATATATTAGCTTTTATCTACTTCTAGTAAAATGGTGTGGCTATTTTTAGTTTTATTATAAATTCTCAGATTAATTTTTTTTTATAATTATGCGACTAAAAGGAGTCAAATAATAATTTGAATTTCCATTTTATATTTATAACCTAATCACATGTTAATTTTTTGATTTTATTTGGTAATACACTGAACTGAAAAATTCATTGTACCAATGTTATGTAATGAAAATTTTAGAGATGTCAAAATCACATAGCCTCAAAACCACATAAAATATATTTTAAAATATTTTAATTTTATAAATATAGCTTAAATGTTGCATTTAAAAAGCCCGAATTATATTGACATTTATCGCTATTTATTTGGTTTATTTATTCCTTTTTTATACAATTTTAACCTAAAAATAAAGTACAATGTTTCCAAAAATAATATCACCAATATTTTAAAGAACCTTGTGTATAAAAAATATTAAAATTTTTTCATAAGGAAGCAGAGCAATTATTCATTTCAACTATTTGTACATCTGCTAGTTAAAGCTCAACCAAATCAAATTATAATTTCTGAAAATTGAATATTAAAAAACATATATTTTTCATCTTACATTAAAAAAATAGCTGCAATTGAATAACACGCAATATAACCTTTCATTTCAACTGAAGTTTTACAGATAAAACAAATGATGAATAAATATGAAATCTCAGCCGGATAAACCTTAAATAAATTTTGATCACTCGAAGTTCAATGAGAATGGCCTATATTACTTTTTAAAAGTATTTTTGTCCATGAAAATTTCTACTGGATATAATAAGGTATCATCATTCTTTTTTATTTTATATTTTTTTAATATATAAAATTAGTTCTATAAAGAAATTCTTTAAAAAAATAAAAAAATCGTAAGGTGAAATTGAATTTTACTTTATTAGATTTAAAGATATAAAAATTAAATTGAAAAATATATAATACCTCCTTAATATTTTTAAATTTGGATTTTCAAGTAGAGCTGACAAAATCTTGATATATTATTCCATAATTTTATAATTTTTTGTTTTTGATAATTTTTTTTGTAAAAATAATCATGAAAATGACCTATTTTATTTTTTTTACATTTTCTTTATTTAAGATTAAATATTTTTAATAATAATATATTTTTAGTGGTATATGACAATTTTAGAGTGTTTAAAATATTTGATACATCCGAAAATATATATTTGATTTAGCAACTTGGTTTAGTTTTATAGGGAACTCTTGCCTCTCCCCGAAAATATGATTTTTTTAGCACCTGATCGTATTTTTTAAATGGAAAAATTTTGTATTATAAAATTTATTGTGATAAAGCTCTCCAAATCTTTTTTTGGTCGATTTTTTTTATATTAATCAAATTCATGTCTAATAGCTTTGAAGAAATTTTAAGCTTTAAAACTAATTTTTTCAAAATTAAGTTTTAATTTTTAGTTCAAAAGGAAATTTATTTTGACATTTTTATGGTCATCTAAAACCGAAATATCTTTCTCATGCATAATATTGTTTAATTAATAGTTCTTTTTTTTATGCTTTAGTTTAAGCATTTCTAATATTAGTAAAAAGAATGATGAGATAAAATTAAATTTATGAAATTTATATCTAAAAGTCTGAAATTATTATTATATATTGTTTTTTCAAAATAATGCTGATTTTCTTATATTCAAATCTAAGTAACTTTAATTAAATCTGCGAAATATTTGAGAAAATCTGAGAAAATCTGAGACATCTACTTTTTTACAATGGTGGGATATTATTAGCTAACTGAGTACCAGAAGATATAAGCAAACCATCAATGAGTCATTAATATAGATTCTTTCCGGAATTTATTTCAAAAAAAATAACCCTAAATCTTATTACATTTTTCTATCCAACTGATAGTGAGAATTGGTACCATTTTTTTTTTTTTTATCTTCAAATATTCTATCACATGAAAAAAGGTAAATTGCTTTCATGTGTCTTTAAATTTAATCAACAAAGCCACAAATTAGAGCCTATTCCGAAAAAGTCTAAAAACGCTTTAAATTTTCGCCATTTTTTTTTCCGCTATATTGAATAATTAAATCAAGGAACAAGATTTGATAAAGCTGAAAATTGGCCAAATACATTAAAAAAATCATTAAAAAGAGTAGATTTTTGTATGTTTTTTCTGCTTACGGTGTTTTTTATATATTAATTAATAATTATTAAGAATTTTTTTTTTACTCAATCTATTCAATATTATACAGTAAAGCAAATAAAAAGTTTTAAAATATTCAAGGTTATCAAAATATGCTTGATAAACGGGTATCCGAAATAAAACTATTAATACCATGCTAATTTTAAAAAGTAGCCGATTCTAATAAAATTATTATAAAATACGAGTTGATTACTTTTCTACCAAAATAGATAATATATGCATATTTATGAAATAAAGCCTTATTTTCGATTTTAAGAAAGAAAATTCTCCAAAAAGGCGATCTTTTGGTATATATATGGATTTTATCTCTTAAGATAGCTTTATAAGTATAAAAAAATTACTACTATACCTAATTGGTATTATAAAGCTGTAGATAAATAAATGATATTTTTTATGAAATTTAAATACCTTTTAAAAAAAAATTCAAAAAATAAAACTGCTTTATTATATTTTTCGTGGATAAAAGTAATGATTATGAGTTCCTGTAGACTATTTTACTTGAATTTATATATAAATGGTCGCATTTTTTTAAAAAGTTAGCTGTTTCAACATATATCTGTTAATTTAATAAGTATTTGATTAAAAATTAAAAAAAAGATTTTAGAGAAATATATTTTTAAGTTACTTAAAATTTTCAAATTTTAAAAAGACTAATCTAAGATGATATTTGATTCAAGTTCCGGTCCCGGTTCATTTCGCGAAAACAAATAAAATGGTTTTATCCTTTAGTGACGATAAATAGTTTCAAAAAACTTTTGGCCACTTGAGATTTTAATAATATTTTGATATAAATTTTCCTTAATTATTCAGGTAATATTCATCCAATTCTTTAATTATTTTGATTAAAGCGATTAGAAAACCTATTATTATTTTATATTTCCATGATGGGTACCGATTTTTATTAATTTAAAAATGGTTTTCTAGCCCGTTAATTGATAATGGGCTGAAGCCAGAATAACCCTTATATCATTTTGAGCTAATTTCAAAATTTCGATCTATGAATTTTAAATTTACTACAGGATAGTTCTCTTAAATTTACCCTTTTTACTAAAAGAATCTTTTTCCTTTTCTGAAATCGCTTTTGGGGGAATAAATTTTATTTTCATAAATCTTTGAGTACATTTTTTTTTAAATTTTTTCGTTTTTTACACCTATAATTATTTTAGGTTTATTGGATACATGAAATCAACAGATATTCTTTAAATAGACCAAACCAAATTCATTAGCTACATGAGTTATTTTCTATGATAAGTAAGAAATTGATTTTTTTTATACACCAGATCAACTCTTTTTTTAAACTCTAGTTTTAGTATATTTAGTGGCCAAATGAATGAATTTTTATCATCACAACTTATATTAGATATTTATTTCGAGTTAAATTTCCGATCTAAATCTGTGGTATCTAGAAACTATCGCAAGGCTGTTTTCATACACTGTTTTTAATGTGATATCAAAATTTAGACTCTTGGATTGTGATAATATTTTTAACCGATTCTTTGATGAAACTTTAAACACCAAATTTTTTACAAATGAAAAGAAATCAGCCACATATGGTGATATATATTCAATTTTTCCCCAAAATTTGTTCCATACTTCTTCTTAGAAAGCTGTAGTAAATTGAGTGAAATTATTCTTCGTATTATAATAGTTGAATGTAAAATTTACTAATAATTTTCAAAAAAAAATTTTTGACCGTGGATTAACTTTTTTTTATTGGAGCACCTCTATTTTAAAGTTTTTTTTATATTTATATATTTTACACTGAATTTATGCAGTCTAAAAAATGATTTATGGACAAAAATTTAGATTGGTACAAAATTATAAAAACGAATTTTATATTAGAAAATTTAATTCTGCGATCGTGAAAACTACCTTGATGCGTATTTATCTGACAAAAAATATCATTCAATCTAAATTGGTAATAAATTTTCTATATATAGAAAATAAGTAACCTATTTATCTTTAAACTATTTAGGATTTAATAATAAGAAGAATAAAAAAGGAAAAGTAAAAATATAATAAGTAATATGTAATTTGTTAGATTAATAAACATATATTTATTAAATCAAGTACTTATTCCATTAAGAAACAAAAAAAATCTTTCCACGTAAAATTGAATTGTTATCATTGAATTCAAAATGGGTAGACATTATATAAATGAAAATCTTATCTGGAATCTAACTTTTCTAATGTAAATATGATAATTCTGATTTTCTGTAATAAAATTATCCAAAAAGTGCAATGCTGATAAATATATTTATATTATTTGACATTATTTACGACTTTTATGGCGATATCATGAGGTGTAGCTGAATTATTTTTTAAAATATCTCTAACTTGTAAAAATTTTCAAATAAATTGTGAAATGGTGAAAATTTAAAAGGTGGTTTCTTTTTCTTATTTTTGAAAAATAAATGAATGAGAATTTTGTGGCTTTGGCTTTGACTTATAACTTAAAAAACTCTTTTGGAGGGAACTATTGTTCTGTAGAAATATAATTTCTCATTATTTTAATAATAATAATAAACATGTATTTTCGATATATTATATACATAATCAAATAGGGAAAATGTATCTCGAATAATTTTTTGCTGATATTCAATGTGATTTTAAAGTGATAAAAGGCTAAAAAAGGTATTTTTTGGTATGAGAGATATATTGAAAAGGATTTCTAGCATAAAATGTCCCCCCAAAAAAAATCATGTGTAAATATTAATTTCAAGAATTTAAACTCGGTATTTTTTTTTAATATCTCTCTCGTTTAGTGCAAAGCAAAAATTAGTAATAACTGCAATTTTTAATAATCTGGTATTCAAAAGATAATAAAAACAGTCACCCGATCAATAATTTGAATTATTTTATTTATTTACATTAAATTCATAAAAAAAACATCAGTTATCTCATTATGATATTTTTGACATGACCGAAAATAATAAATATGATAGAGTACTAAAAATACCCAAAACCATTCAATTGTTATTAAAGACGAATTTTTTTTTCATATTTAATTAAAAAGAGGCTTCAAGGTGTAATAAATTAATAGCGGCTGAAATTCAGAAATTGAGTGAATTATATTTATCTTATCCTCAAAAATGATTGCTAAAAAATATAGATATCACCATAAAATAACTTAATTTGAAAAACCCAGTTCGTAAAAAGAAACGGTTTAAATCCATAGTAAAAAAATATATATTTATATTATTCTAAAACAAAAATAAACTAAATACAACATAATTAGTTAAATAAAAATTAAATTTTAATATACTTGAAAAAAATATACTTTTTAAACATTAAATTTACATTTCTAGTTGTATTTTTGTAAAATAAATTTATGGTTGGTTTTTTAGCTCTTTCGATTACCTAATAATTTTTTTATCCCTATTTAATTATATTAATGATCAGAATTCGTCTAATCGTTATATACCCATCTTATATTATGAAAAGATCTCGATTTAGTGATAAAATTGAATAAAAAATGAAATAATTTTTTTCACTATTTGCCATGAAAAGGTTAAAAGCGGAGATTTAAATGGAAAAAAATGTTAAAAAGATTAAAAAGCTAATTTTTAGGTTTTATATGAGGAGTTTTCCTAAAATAAGATTTAATATGGGGATATTTAAAGGAGAAAAATCCAACCACTAAAATCTACTTGATCATTCTATTAAATTATTTTATAATATATCTTTTTGGAAACCCCTAAGAGTGAAATACCTTGACGTGGTTTAGGGGCTTAATAGTGTACTTTTCGAAGTACACTAGACTAAAATTTCACGCAGCGTTGTACTATTCTTGGTTGGAAGTAGTGGATAAAGCGCACAGCGTTGCACTATTCTTGGTTGGGAGTAGTGGAGATAGCGCACAGCGATTCCAGAGGAGGACCATCTCGAAACAGGAGGAACCGATCGTTTAGCACAACTGGGACATAGTCTAGTGCACAAGTCCAGCGTTCGACAGTCAGACGGATCTCAGCGTCTAATAGCTATTTTTAGGAAAGCCATGTCGATCAAACCCACGTTTGAGTAGGAGCCTGATTTTATTAATCCTGTTAGAAGTAGACTCTGACTAGGAGCTCAATAGCTTCAATGAACTGTTGTTCATTGAAAAAGAGCTTAATTCATGACTGCATGTAACCTCAGTCATCCAGCCTACTTGAAGCAATGCCAGGGGGGGTCTTTCTGTTGGTAGATTGAACCCTTTTCCCGTAGGTACGCAGCCGGTAGTCCGACAGAGGGGCTTATTGTAGTTAGGATAATAGTTTTTTCTATACGACTTTTTCTTTTTTTCAAATTTT